>JAEAOA010002357.1:1597500-1910000 GCA_016746295.1 Potamilus streckersoni
ATATATATATATATATATATACACACATATATATATGTATAATATATGAATGTATAAAGTCTGGAGTGAAATAGATGTGCCTATCAATTTTTGGTGTGGGTTTGGATGAGTAATAGTTATTGATCGTCAGAATGCATATATTATTTGTGTATATAATTTTAAGTTATTTTGTTTTTTATATCTACATGTATTAATTGTTTTATACATTCAAATGATGATACATTTTCATAAAATCATAAATGTAATGCTCTCGGGTTAGTCATAACTATACAATAATTTCTCGAGTATTTATATGTGACCGAATTTCATAGCTCAGTACAGGAATGTTAGATTCTCGTACTGAAGTTTGGTGGTTCGATTCCAATGGCCGGCAGATGTCGGTTGGTATGGTTCTAGATTACCTCTTTTAAGGATGGTGAGCAGCACGCGCCAAAAGTTTAATCTAATCCTCATCAAGTGAAACAACGTGGCGAGTGCGTTTTGCACTTACCCTTGGGTTTGATTTGGTTATATCAAACCGTAAGACAAGGTGGCCCCTAAAATAATCAGTAGCATGCCTGAGCTCTCTACCTCATTGCAGGTCCTCAATGAAAACATTCACAAAAAATATTAATAGAAACTGAACAAGGGGTGCCATTAATCGTCATAAGAAAGACATAACGCAAAAAGGACGCCATGGAAGGCACAAGGCTATTAAAAGGCCTCAGTAACAGGGTAACGGCATACTGATTATTTTCGATAATAATAATAATAATAATAATAATAATAATAATAATAATAATAATAATAATAATAATAATAATATAAGGACAAATGTAAATCAACCTTAAATATATACAAGGTTCAGAATCAAGGTAAAGAGTCATGGTCGATGTCAAGGTCAAAATTCACAGCTAAATTCAAAATAAGACTTTTAAATTTATTCATGCATTCTATGTGATTATATACAAATTAATTTTCAGCGTTTCCACTCGCAGATTACTGATGTTTTTAGACTAGTCTGTAAATTTGAAATTTATTCTTGACAATAATGGATTATGTGCACGCAATTACACTTAATTAATTGGCTTCGACACAATTAGCCACCCAGGGGGCACTTGAGGTGTAAATGTGTGTAATATATATATATATATATATATATATATATATATATATATATATATATATATATATATATATATATATATATATATATATATATATATATATATCCTGTGACTGGTCCTGGTTAGACTTTGAAAGATCTACGTCATAACTACTATCAACTGCATTGCATATTAGATTGATTGCTATTGTTGATGTTATGCTTTCAAAATCAGATGGGATATGACGACCTGCGGCATACGGTTTATTATTATGTTTAGATCATTAACTTATTTATTTAGCTCTTCAGAGTTAAATCCAAGAATTATAAATGTTGCAGTTCTTCTGTAATTCAATAATGTTTTAGAAATACTTTTGCAAATAAACTTTTATACCTTATACGTTGAATTGGGCAGTCTTTCTTAACTATGTAAGTATTAGAAAATCTATATGTAGGTTCGTTTAATGTTTTTTTTTCATCTGTCAATGATAGCTTAAATTTATATATTCTAAATCAGATGCAACTTGATTTAGATGTTGTATCGTTTCAATTTTTTTATTTTGTAAATCTGCATCATAAAAAAATGTTGATTCTGGAAAATAAATTTCTTAGATATTCTGGAAGTTGTATAAATATTTTAACATCTATGACAGAATCAGTTCGTTGTAGTTCTGGTGGACACTTATAAACTGGTGCAACTTCAGGCCATACTAATACTGATCTAATCGAACTTATCTACTGCATAATCAAGATAATTTATTTTAATCACCGCTGATAATGCTGGTTCGTAAGCAGTAATTGCTATTTTTTTTATTCTTTTCCTGCAATGGATTTAATTCAGCGTTGGAATTCATCATTGATATATCCTATTTGCCAATCAGGAGTCCATCATATTTATTTCTATTTGATTGCGAACTCCTCATCAGATATTTTACCATCACTAAGATGCTAAGAAATACACACAGATAATTTAGAATAGGCTGCTTTTGCTTTGTGTAATTTTATCATATAGTCATGCAATTCATCATTTGAACATATAACTAACTTTTTAGCGATAATACTGAGCATACCTGCGATAGCGGTTGAAGTTGGAACGATAATTGTTATAACTGCTAGAGATGTCATTGTTATCGTTGATAATAATAATCCGGATCCAGCAACAATAGCAGAAACTGAGTAAACATCTATATCAATGACAAGCATACGTCTGCGATATTCTTTTTCCTTTGCTGTATAACCGTCATTGACATTTTTTCATTTCTGTCAGCCATTCACAAACCTAATTATATAAGATGACTTTGAACGTCGATAAGTGACTCTGTCACCAGTGTCACTAAGGCTTGATTCTTTGTACTTAATGACGTTAAGTAATTAATTTTGGTGTTTCAGCGACAAATTCAGAGACCACCAGTATGACGCTGCGGTTAACATTTATCAATTTCTTACAGCATAAATTCTACTTCGGTATCTTAATTTAACACTATAAATTCAACTCCAGAGAAAGCATCAGTTGTATGACACAATAGAAATGTTGTAGCATAAATATTAAACTTTGCAGAGATAAACACAGACAGTCTATATACACCTGTAACCTCAGCATCGTGTTTAATAATGTTATTTTGCTGCGACCATGTCGATGATGTTGCGTATACCACATTCATGATCTGCTTGTGGGGAATTTTGATCAGACTCGTTTTTTGAACGATAATGGGACTTCAACTGACAATATCGTTGAGTCTTGTGTCAATACTGGCGAGTTTTATTTCAACAGTTAATGAATTTCCAAAAACTTCATTTATGGTTCTGTTTTTCCTTTCTGCGAAAACTTAAAAACGTATCATTGTCTCTTCTTTTATGGCACCTGTTGATTATAGAAAATATTGTTAAAAACATAACATTTTCAAGCTAATAGCAGAAACTGATACATCTAAAATATTAGTTGCGCGCAATATATGTAATGTTCATTGATTTTATGGATAAGTCACGCTTTTTGTTTTACAGCATCGTTTAAATGAGAAAATTTATGTAAAGTATGGGTGATTACCTCTGACACAAATTATCGTTTTCTTCCAAACGTTAACAAAAATGATATAATAAATGATTACAATAAAGCTGTGTAGACATTTTCATTCATTGCTACAGTAGTAAAGATTAAAAGTCAGATGTTCGGAATTCTGGCGACCAAAACGGTTTTGTGCATGTACTTGAGAGGAAAGCTTACATTAAAACGTATATTGTTTCCAATTCAATATTACCAAATGACTTTGGTTATGGAGAAATTATTGCTTTATTAAAAAACAAATTTGCGTGATTTTTTATATTAGGTTTAGTCTATTTAAATTTATACTTAATCTCTAGGAAATTAAAGTTGATCCTTCCTGAAAAAGAAAATATATACCATAGTGATTTATTCATTTAAAAAATATCAGTCCTTAGCTTACTTAATCCTTTTGAATGTTCAATAGTGAATCCAAAATGTTGCAATATTTGCTGTGTGCAATATGTTGTTATATCTATCTATCTATCTATCTATCTATCTATCTATCTATCTATCTATCTATCTATCTATCTATCTATCTATCTATCTATCTATCTATCTATCTATCTATCCATCCATCCATCCATCCATCCATCCATCATCCATCCACCCACCCACCCACCCACCCACCCACCCACCCACCCACCCACCCATCCATCCATCCATCCATCCATCCATCCATCCATCCATCCATCCATCCATCCATCCATCCATCCATCCATCCATCCATCCATCTATCTATCTATCTATCTATCTATCTATCTATCTATCTATCTATCTATCTATCTATCTATCTATCTATCTATCTCTCTATCTATCTATCTATCATAGTACGCTGAAATTCACACTGAGAAAACAATCATAAAAAATTGTTTACAAACATCGATCACGCGGAGAAAGTATGTCTGCGATACTGAGCAATCTTTCTAAGTTCCTGTTGATTTGTTACCAAGGTAAGACGAACTCAATATCAATTCTCACGTATTACTATTTCGTCTTAAAGTTTGTGCTAAATTAATATCTCACTACTTATTGCAATTAAATACAATGAAACAAAATGATAAAACGAATTATAGACCTTACACACAAGCAATTTAATAACATATACGTAACACTTTCCCCATAAAGAAAATAATATATAATATAGATTTCTTTCTCACCATCTGTAATTTATACATGCGGTAAAGATTATTACATAAGAAATTTCTTATGAATTATATGATGTATATATGAAATAGCATTCATAAACACGGGAAAATGCATCTGCAATGAAATTGTCTTTTCCTTTGATGTGCCTGATGTTCAGATTATACGCTTGCAAAATCAAACTACACCTTAACAATCGTTGATTTTTATTTTCATCTTGTCGCTGAAAGTAAGGGGGTTGTGATCACTATACACAACTACCGGCGAAGGAGCCGAGCTAATGTAAAACTCAAAATGCTGCAATGCCAAAATTAAAGCTAAAGATTCCTTCTCGATTGTAGAGTAATTTCTTTGATGTCTCTTTAATTTCTTGGAGAAATAGCACACTGGGTGATCAATGCCATTACTATCTTTTTGAATTAATCGTGCTTCAATCCCAACATCACTTGCATCCACAGGCAATTTAAAAGACTGATTGAAATTTGGAGCTGTTAGAACCAGCGCACTTTTGAGTATTGCCTTTAACCTATCGAAAGCTTCCTGACATTTTTCGGTCCAGAAAAACCTATTCCTCTTACTTAAGAAATTTGTCAGAGGTTCAGCAATATTGGAAACATTTGAACAAAACTATCGATAGAATCCGGCCATACCCAAAAATCGCATTAATTGCTTTTTACTGACAGGCACAGGAAAATCAGAGATATCCTTCACCTTTGCATCAATAGGTTTTATTTGACTATGTCACACAATATGTCTTAAGAAAGTCACACAAGCACACATAACTCACTTTTAGATAAATTGTTTGTCAATTTAGCATCAGTGAGTTTTTCAAAGAATTCTAAATCGTGGCTAGATGTTCATTCCAGGTATCGTTTTAAAAAATGAAGTCATCAATAAAAGCGTCACAATTACCTAGACCGGAAGTAATAATATTCATCAAACTTTGAAACGTATTTGGAGAATCCTTCATCCCAAACAGCATTATTTTGTACTGGAAGAGTCTGATTGGAGTCACAAAGGCCGAAATTTCTTTCGCTCTTTCCGTAATTGGAATTTGCTAAAATCATTTTAGAAGGTCACATTTGGTGACGTACTTGCAATTTCCTATTTTATCGATGCAATCATCGATCCTTGGTAACCGAAATGAATCTGCTCTTGTCACGCTGTTCATCTTCTTATAATCAGTGTACATACGAAAAGTTTTATCAGGTTTCGGAACACGTATGCTCGTGAACTGCAATCACTTTTACTGGGCTCTATGAAATCGTTCTTCAGCAAATACTGAATTTTCTTTTTCAAATATTCCTGATTGAGAGGGTTCATCCTCTATGGGTGTTGTTCTACAGGTTTTGAATCAACAATTTCTACGTCATGAAATATTGTGTTTGTCCTTGTAGGAATAGCCGGAAACAAGTGTTCATATTTGAATAATAACTGTTTAAGTTCATTTCTTTCTTCTTGCTGTAAATGTAAAAGTTTCTGGTCTAGATCTTACACAATTTCCAAATCTCGAAGATTTGTTGTTCCAAGTTCAACGGTGTCCAATTGAATTTCATCGCATTATTTCTCAGTTTGTGGGATTTAATGGGCTATCTCTTTCAGTGTATAAGTACTCCATTAATTTATTTAGACCTGAGTATTTTGATTATCATTTAACTCATTACTTTTCTTCTCCACTTTGTACGGGCCATACAATTTAAATTGAAAAAATGAACTCTATCACAAAACTCAAATATTCTCTCAAGTAAAAGTTTTGTGAAACCATAGTTTCACTTTCGACTTGAATTACAGAGAGCCTCATTAAAAAAATAACATGCTGAAAAAGTCCACACATGAAAATTGACTTTTGACCTGATTGGACAGATATAGTAAGATAGTAAGACCAAAATGAGTTAAAAGCTTTATTAAAGCTTTAACTATAGTTTTGGTTTTAATATTGCTCAAAGGAATTGCCTCCGGGAATCTTGTTGACGCACACATAATAGTCAACAAATATTGGTTGCTTGACTTGATCTTAGGTAATGGATCAACACAGTCTACCATAATCTTGCTAAATGGTTCGTCAAATGCAGGTTGTAGATGAGCCTAGGTATTTTTAATTGGATTTTCCTACCATTTGACAAGTATGACAAGATCTACAAAATTTGCAAACATCACTTTTGATTTTTGGCCAGTAGAAATGAGTTAAGATCTTGTTATAAGTAATATTTATCCCTAAATGACCAGCCAGAGGAGTTTCATGGGCCAAAGTAAGTATTTCCTGTTTTGTAAGATTTTGGAACTACAATCCGATAGTTCACTGACCATTTGTCATTAACCGGTACCTCGGAAGGTCTCCATTTTCTCATAAGAATTCCATTATTAATTAAGTAACAGACATGTACTTCAGTTGCCTCAGTTTCACTAACGGCCATCTGAAACAAACAAAAGATCTCAGGATCTCAGCTCCTGTTCGAGTACAGGTGATTGACGTTCATCATTAGATAAACGAGAATGAGTATTTCGATTGATCCTAATTAGAAGTGAAAGTGACCTCCGCAAAAGCCTGACCAATACATGGGTCATCTAAAGGAATGTGTTCCTAATGAAAATCATTCTCAAGAGCTTTCTTTGACATAGCTCTTGTAACTGCACAAGCTGGGTATAGTTCATGGTATTCTTTTCAATTGGATCAAGTTTCTGATCCAAAGAAGTCTTGTCAGTTACAAGTGGATTAACCACAGCCTTATCTCCAGCTAGGTACGTTGCTTAGGAATAAATTAATGCCCTCAATGGGTAAGGATATACACTACACCGACTGTCACAATTCCTGAAAGTAAGTCTGATGGCAAATTTACAGAATGTAGAGGAACATTAACAAAGCTGCACTCTATTCTCTGAATGAGAACACTCTCATTAAAAGAGGACTTCTCAGAAGACGGCAAAACACCTGAAACTAAAAGACTCTGAGAAGCTCCTGTATCCCTTAAAATTTTAATAGTGATAGGATTGGCCGAATCACTCAAGAGTAATATAGTACCCTTCAATACGAATGGTTCATAATTCTCCATAATAAAATCAGACTGGGGTTTATTAGGCCCAACAAATGTATTACTTTCAATACATGACCGTGCCCTTTGACCTCTTAGAAATAAGATCATTTTGTATTGGTCTATCTTGATTCTAATGCCTATATTTCAAATTGAAGCAATCAGATATGACGTGTCCTTTTTACTTGCCATAGGTACACGTAGGCAATGACAAGGATTTTGAATCAAGTCTCTTAGAGGCTTAATTTCTAGAATTTGTGCCAGATTGATTTTTACTGAGAGTCATATTAGGCTGAAATACCTTACTAACAGAAGGCTGCTGAGTGAATGTTTTGCTTACAACAGAAACTATATGAGTTAATGAGTACTCATCGGCAGAAAAAGAAGCATTTTCCAAGGTTTCAATCTTATGCTCTTGAAGATGATTCTTAATATTATTAGGAACACAATTTTTGAATTCTTTAAGCAGCACAAGTTGTTCGAGACTTTCATAATCATGTTCAACTTTCTTAGCTCTTAAAAAACTTATTTTTCTCTAACAAATTCGACATAAGTCTTCCAGCTTCTTTTTTATATAGTTTATAATTTTTGCCGACAAGTCTCAGGGACTAACGCGTAACCCTTTAATATGCACTCCTTAACCAAATCATAATCCTAACTCTGTTGTACTGACAGGGAATGGTTAATATCACCATTGCTAAGAGAGGAAGAAAAACCAATGCTACTGAGATATGTTTTTTGACAAAGCAAGCCTGATGTCAATTTAAGACGCATTGCAAACATATTATGATTTATGTGTTTGAACTTTAAACTAAGTTAAAGATTAAATGGCTATCTTTCCTTTATTCATGCCCAAAAGTGCAATATTGTCTACAAAAACAGCACCTTAAATACATGTAATATTTGTAGGTAGTGAATTACTTTTAAAACTAAATTGAAGTTGTGTTTTTCGACATCATAAGTTCAAATTTTTATATTGCAGATAATGTTTAAAGTGTATTCAGAAATATTCGTAAATGTTTCACAACCTGTATTGATCTATGAAAGGTCGACTGAAATAATGTAGGTGTCAATCATGAAGCCTGGTGTAAATTAAGAAGACAAATTTAACAAGTTAGCATTTAATGTTACAAACTGGTCGGCTATGTTAATTGGTATATTCTATTCATGTAAACAGAAGAACTAGTATTCATTTAACAATGTGTTACATTAGCTTCATTCAAATGTTACTGTTATCACAAATTGTGTCGTTATTATCAAAACATACAATTACAAGCTGCCCCAAGATAATTTTCTATTTAAAAATAAACCTAAAAATAGTCTATCATGTTGGTAATTAGAAACACTACGATGTTCACCTTTTCATGATAATAATTTATACAAGTAACAACGTCAATACAACAAATTAACAGAACGTAATGTTTTATAGCACACAGTATATATGGGCAAAGCTTTATAGCTTCAATCAAAACATAGATATAAAGACGATATAAAGATCACTTCCAGACTGACCCAGAGAAGTCAATGCAGACAGGTTTGACTAAGCCTCGTTATGAGTTCTGCATTTCTCTATGGATATTAGATGACTAGATCTGATTACTTTAGAGCAGGGGTGCATAGTACGTCGGTCGCGATCAATCGCGACGGTAATTTGAGTAGATCGCGTAGCATTAAAAAAATAGACGTCAGCCTATATATGTTTTGCATTTTTGTGGCAGGTCATGTTATATGTAGCTCGCATCCTGAAAACGTGTGTGCACCCCTTCTTTAGAGGAAATCTATGTAATATTACTTACACACAAAATATCGATGGCTTGGTCGATATGACATACCATCATATTAAAAAACTTTGATTCACCGAGTCACCTGTATCATTAAAATCTTCATATTTACATCCTTACTCTTATGTAACCAAACGCTAGTAAGAATATGTCAAAATACAAGTATATTAAGAATGTGATTATATATATATATATATATATATATATATATATATATATATATATATATATATATATATATATATATATATATATATATATATATATATATATATATATATATATATTAGATTGCCTGGCACAATAAGTAGACAGTTCGTCATTATAAATAGTGCATAAGGGGGACAGAAGGCAAAGGGAGCCAAATCGTGTCTCCTTAAAATTCAAATGTTTTTTTTTTCTACCCCAAAAAGGGTTCATTGTCAGCATGGTTATCACATGTAAAATCTGGATTGAGAACCGAGATATTAATGTTAGATGAAATTTATATGCATTTGTTTTGTAATTATACTTCGTTGAAAATGCAATACCTTATATTTGCTGCATATAAGAAATGAGCGTCATGGAGACACTATATATTTTAAATTATGTCTGTTCCAGGACACATATATATCCACGACAAAGTAATGGATTTCTTTCTAGGTACTGTGGAATCAAGTTTTTTATTCAGATTAGAATAAATCTTACATTTAATCATGTAGCTATGTTATACGATTTTGTGATCGTGCGTTTGTTTGAAAAATCGAGCAAATCAAGAATGACAACCAGTTTTTTGAGCATGCGCAGCCCACAAGCAGAAGATAGCGGAAAAGGATTCAGAGCTAAAATGTAAGTATTGTTTTGTTATACTGGAATAATGGTCAAACCTTTTCAATAAGGATATACAAAGTAAACTATTTAACAAATGTCAAAGTAATAGCAGCAGAGAGGGTCAAACCTACAAAATTTTGCTCGAATCATTAACGAAAAATAAAGGTTCCTACAGAGGCTAAAACAGGTCAACAACGCTAAACCAAAGTTTCTAACTGAGTATATTTTCTTACGGTTATGAACCGTTAGTATAAATCGCCTGACTATGTTAGGAAATTAGCTCATTTTTGTTATACTATTGTTGACGTGTTTTTTCTGAGTTTGTCAAGTGATTTTGTTTACTCGTAAAGCGACTCAATTGTTGTCCTTCACCCTCTCTGCTGCTCCTGATTGTCAAGGGAAGTTTAACCAAAGATTTTATTTAGACCAGCAGGATATCTTGATCTTGGATCATATAGATTTATCGTTATAAATCCAAACGGAACAGCTTGTGCTTTAAATTTTTTTTATATAAATTTAATCATTTCAATGTCCATTGAACACCAGGCATAATAAATATTCTGCAGAGTATAATTATCTACTCCATTAAACACAACCAAAATATTACAGTTATCTCTGATTACCTTAGGTACCTGCGTGTATCTCTGTGTAACATAAATCAGGTTTGTTTTTTTTTTTGTCTACCTCGAGAAAATATTGTAGCTGGATTAGATTGTTTGTCCAACATCACATCATATTATACTAAGAGATTATTAATGAATCCATCTAAGTCATCTACAGACGGGGCTTCATCTATATCTGTGATAAAGTCAATAATATCGTCACCGTCTTTATTAACTGATTTTGCTTTCTCGTTGAAATCTTTAAGTACTTCGTAACAATGCTGATCATCTACTGACGGTGCTATTAAATATATTGTGTTCCATCTCAGCCATCTCATTAATAAATTTAACGATAATTGTGTTTAACCTGATATAGATGGACCTTATCGAATTTGGTATCGAATTTGGTACTGTTGGATGGTGCTTCACTGGTTCCTGATTTTGTGCAGCCGAAAAGTCAATTATTGTATCCTTATTATTAACAACATGAGTCTATATTGTGTTCGATGTAGATCATCTACACCCACAACTGGATTGACAACAATAATAACAAAAATTAAACGACGTATATTAACAGGTAAATGTGTCAAATGTGGTACAGAAAAATATACATTTATCTCATGGACAACAAAGATAGGTGGGGATATTGCTGCTTCTTTACGAAAATTACCTGGATTACCATGGGCTACGTATGCTGGTGAGAAACACCTTCCTGGATATAATTATTGTGGTCCTGGAACTCCTCTAGATATCAGACTCGATAACCAAGATCAACCAAGACCAGGAGAGATTCCAGTAAATAAGATCGATCAAGCATGTCATATTCATGACGTTGCTTATAAAATCCTGATTTGCAACAACGGCATCTCGCATATATAAAGTTGGTTCAGGCGTTAAATTCTATACCTATTAAATCTCTCAGAGAATCTCTCGCTAGTTTCCTAATAAAATCCGTTATGAAAGGTACAATAATGATAGGAGCTGGTAAATTAATCAACTGATAATTATAATGGAATCTGTTTATTATTCCACGAGAGGGTATTGGCGAGGTAAGGCAGCAATTAGCAAACTTGCCACTTCAACAAAAGTTTCACGTGATGTTGCTGCAGCGTGGTTAGCACGACAGGCAATATGGCAAATCTTTCTAAATCCACCTAAAAATATCAATATGCACATTTCGATGTCAACGTTCCTAATGAAGTTCATCAAGTGGATATCTTGTTTTTGCCACACGATACCATTAAAACAGGTAGACGTCAACACACATACAGATACGCGTTAACTGTCGTTGAGGTTGCCAGCAGATATAAAGAAACGGAACCGCTATCAACAAAGACAGCATCTGAAGTTACTTCTGCGTTCGAACGAATTTATCAGCGAGGACCATCACAATGACCAAAATAGCTACAGGTTGATCCTGGCAAAGAATTTCTTGGTGCATCGTTGAAGAACAACTATAACGTTAAAATCAGACGAGGACACATTGAGATTCATCGTGATCAGGTAATCGTTGAACGATTTAATCGAACACTTGCAGAGCGGTTGTTCGGGTATCAATATGCACAGATACAGATCTCGTGAATGGGTTGCGAGGTCACTGAGCGTGATAGCTGCGCTGAATAAGGAAATTACTCGTGCAGCTTCTATGAAACCGTCTGATGCGATCACAAAATAATATATACCGATAAAACGTAAATTTATTTCTCAACCAGTACTATGCAATGTTACGGTTAGATATTTAAACGAACCTGGCGAACTCGAAGGAGGCAGAAGAAAGGGCAACTGATCCTATTTGGAGTGTGACCACAAACAAATATCCAGCGAGGTAAGGTCCACAGGTAGACCTGCAATCTACAGGATTAGATTCAACTGCTACCTCAGCGTGGATTTGTACGTGAACAATTACAAATAATTCCTGAGAATACGCAATTACCACCGAGTACACTTTTATAAACTTGCAGATCCACGACGTCGATTACACTCCAAACAGGTCAGCATACTATTAATTATATCAACGGTAAATTGTCTTGGGTTATTGCTCGAATACTGCCACAATATTATTGCATTGCAATTTGCGTAATGATTATCTTGTCGTTGTTTTAACATCATAATAATATCCACATCTATATCAAACTCGCGATTATTTTTTGTCACACTGCTTATAGCTGACTAATTTTTTTATTGATATCGACGTTGTTAGTAATTTTTTTCGGTTAACACGCAATCCATGATAACCCGTTTTAGTTGTGGTATTCTTCTAACTCGAGATACTGCGACATAAACTAAATTTGATTACTCAATACGATCAAACGATTAAAGCTTTAGTTTCAGTGATAGTTAATCCCTGCGACAAATGAATCGTTATAGCGTACCCTAACGTCCATGGCGATTTATCGATATTTAACGCGCTGTCGACAACATCAACAGCGACAAGGACAATATCATTTAACACAAGATTTTGTATCCGGAAACTTTCAGTGTCTACACTAGGAATCTCAACATCAACATTTTGTTGTCTAGTATCTGCAGGGCGATAACACAACGGTACAGGTAACTTTGGGAATTTTTCCTTGTGAAATGCATATAATTTCTTTTGTAGTTCGTCACGAACTATTTTTTTACTGGCAATTATCAAATCAGCAGGTTACCATAGGGTCCAAAAATCATTCATGGATGTTTCTGGAAATATCTCACGCATTACTGCACACTGTATTTTATCTGATTGTAGTCGTATTAATCTTTTGAATTCTTTCAGCGAGTCATCAATAGCTCTATGATGATCAGTTGTTTCTTCGTAATAATCTGCAAATGTTTTCAGCCACTCATGTGGAGACTGCCCAACAAAGGGTGATGGTTGACCATGATCGCCACACATAATCACAGAAGTATTTTTAATAACAGCCAATCAAGAAATATTTGTAATACCTCCAGAGGCACCGTGCATATCTCGTCCCATATGATAATTTTAGGTATATATTTTTCACCCATTCGTAATGGGATCCATGTATCGCCGCACCCTCTACAGAATCTATGATATGTACACGATTTACACCTCGTTGCTTTATTTCCCTGGCGAGTTTGTGCGTTGGTGTTAAGACAATCATATCTAAACTCATGAATAAGTTAATCGCGAGTGTTGTTTTATTGAACCTCCACACCCATTAAGAAAAACGGTCTTATGTCTAGATACAGGATCATACACGGATGGTGCAGATGATTTTGATACTTGATTATTTCTGTAATATGTTTCCTCAATTTCAACATAGGCAGATTCACAATAACTAAATATATTTTCTTGTTTTATCCTCCACGTTCCCCATTCACCATTACCGAGATTTAATGAATCTTTATATTTTTTGTGTACATAAAATGAATCTGTCGCAACTCTAACAGCGTAACGAGGAAATCTGATTATCATCGATAATAGATTTATCGAAACATAAGCTTGCATCGAAGATCTTAAATGAGTAAACTGCGGTGACTCGCCATCAGTATAGCTCATAATGATACCTAGTCTTGTTTTGTCTTGTCTGATAAATAAGCATTACATCGACTTATAAAAGTGCTTTTCGCCATCGTATCAGCGATTATAAAATCGAGTTCAACATCGACCATGATCAATCTTGTACAAATTTGTTTATGATCATGTGATCCTCCTTGTGTAAACTTACCGATTATTTTTCTGCCGAGATCTTTTGCAAGATTCTCATCATGTTTAGCAGGTTCTGGCAACCAAATTTACTTTTGCACGCGATATGATATAATAGCTTCAGATACGTTCATTGATACTAAAATTTCAACATCCAGCATATATCTTAGCAGAACTATTGGAGCCCAGCATTTTTCTGAAAAATGTTTTCTAAACCACGCATAAACAATCGGATGGAGACCTTCTCTAAACTCAAACGGCTCTACATAAGCAAATCCTGTTAAGTCAAAATCTGGTAAGGGTCCATTTATCGCAACTCTGGTCATGTCATGTGTAGGATGTCCAAATCTATTAAAGTATTTAGAACACTCTCCATATCCAAGAAAATCCCAGGATAACACGCTACCATATCAACTGAGATAACGTCGTTGTAATTATATTTAGTATTCCACAATCCATCGTGTCCGTATTCGATACAACTTCTCACGACATCTTCAAGAAATTGAAAGTGTGGTGTTATGTGCGAGGAAAGACTCACCTGTGCACGCAATGTGGTGGTAAAAGATACAGGGGGTGGAAAAGATATTACGATAAAAAATATAACTGAATCTATTAAAAAAGCGCGAAGAAGATTATTTAGCTAGATTTTCAAAACAATGATTTAAACTAATAGTATATAGTATATAAATGGAGCAAAATGAGTTTGTGCCTCATCCAATCAAAACCAAATATGAAGCGAATCGTAATCGCATCATTTGGAATTGCAGATTGAAAAAACCAGTAGGTATTGTAAACAATGCTGGTTATCTTGCGTTTAATACAAAAGGAAATAAATGTTATCTATCACACAGATTTGTGGTCGAGTGTGTTTTGGGACCGATCATGGACGGGTATGTTGTCCACCACATAAACGGCGAAAAACTTGACAACTCACTTCAAAATTTACGTATTATCACGCAAAGTGAAAACTGCAAATTTGGAAAAACTTGCGGCGCACGATTTACAAAAGCTATTAAGTCCGTGAATAAAGAATCTGGAGAATAAATTATGTTCAAGACAATTTATTCCGCTAGTAAATATTTTAACATTACACCACCCTCAGTGAAACGTTCCGCTTATGGTGTTATTAGATCTACTTATTCCAAAAAATTTGGACAAAAGATTATGTTACAGTACCTTGATCAAGGGAGACAACCAAGGCAAACATAAAACTTTTCAGTATTGCGCTTAGTTCAGTAATTAAGAAACCTCAGATTACCATAGAAAGATAAATCATAATATCATTATAAAATGTATAAATCTGTCCTCATATTAACAAAGTCTCAGATTAACAAAAACAACTATATACCATAGGACAAATCATTATGAAATGTATAAATTCGTCCTGATGTTAATAAAGTCTCAGATTAACAAGCGCAACAAAGTAACATTTACAACTTGATAACCCTGCTAGTGGTCTTATTCAATGATAATAGGCAACTTTCCCCATGTGGCAATCAGAGTATCTAACAAAAATACTGTATTTATCATTTACATAACCTACGCGTATATCCTGTACTGCATTCATTATTTACATAAACTCCGCGGACAGGTTTTACAAAGTGTATTACAGGCAATTCATAATTTATCATATAGTGATTGGCCGGTCGGTCTGTATTGATTTTTCCAACAGAGAATTCCTCGTGTTTACAATGAGACTGTAGCGTCTGTTTAAGAGAAATTGGCTATATAATAAATACGCGTATTATATTCGACTCTATCATATAAATATATAATGCCTGTAATTTCGCTTATAATGTGGGGGGGCTGTATATTGCATATATATGTGATTGTGCTACGTAGACTTAGATAAGTAACAGCAAATAGTGTAACTACGTAGACTTAGATAAGTGACAGAACTAATGTCACTAAATAGACTTCGATAAGTGACAGCAAAAATGTATTATAAGCAGCAGCAGTCTGTACTACGCAAACCTTGTAGCCAATTGCGCATGTGTAAAGCTACACATAACATCCGCTTGACTAAATCAAACGGTTTATACGCACGGATTCAGTATTGTTTGTGTTATGCAGAATTATATATATATATATATATATATATATATATATATATATATATATATATATATATATATATATATATATATATATATATATATATATACATATATATATATATATACATATATATATATATATATATATATATATATATATATATATATATATATATATATATATATATATATATATATATATATATATATATATATATATTGGAAACTGAAAAAATAAAATACCAGAAACTGTGGTTGTTGTTACTTTTAGGACTACTGTGGTTTAGGTAAGTTTATATTAACTAATTTTTCTTAAACATATAAGTGTGTCCATAGCTCGATAGGTAAAGTGGAAAAGCTGTGGTAACTAGCGTTTGAATCCTATGAAAGGCAAAATTTTGTCTATGAAAAGGGGCGATATTATGCGCACAAAAATTACTTATTTAGTTGGGGGGACCCGGGGAAACCCTCGAAATTCAACAAACAAATCATACTCGTCACTATGTAGATAACATAGTGAACGCTATTTTGCGCTCTCTAGGTGTCGCCATTGTAGGGAGTATGGTGCGTTTGTTGGAAGTATACAAGGTTCCCCCGCCTTAGGTGTTGTCTTGTGTATATGGTATATGCCTTCCCTAATTAATAAATCAACCACATGACCAAATGTAAATATTCATGTTCACCAATCAGTTTATGTGTGTGTCGTCCCTAATAAAAAAATCAACAACATGACATCTGTAAATATTCATGTTCATCAATCATAGCCATTGAATATATCATTGTATATAACCATCTTCATCTTTAAAAAAAGTCCTCTATATGAGTACAAGTATTTTTATTGTTTTTCTGATATCATTTTCAACTAATTTATATTTCAGCGATATATGATTATTCGTCTTATAGTTAGAAATTTCGCATTAGGGTGTCACCAATGCTGGTATATATATATATATATATATATATATATATATATATATATATATATATATATATATATATATATATATATATATATATATATATATATATATATATATATATATATATATATATATATATATATATATTATAATGAATACTGAAAATATAAATGGCATTGTTTCTGCTATTAAAAACTTAAAACATAACGGTATCAATGTGTCTCACACTCTTAACGCTGAAAAGATTCTATGTGATTCTGACTCATTACAACAACTAGAAAACCAAAACAGATTTACGCTTTCGTCATATTACAAATTTATGAAGAAGATATAAGGGGGAATGTTAAAGTCACTGGCACCAGTTACTGATAATCAGGTAAAATTGTTTGTACCTCTCTCAAACGCTATTAACAAAATCAAGCTAGAATTGACTCATGAATACGAACAGAAAAAGATTATAAACTATCGTGTAAAACAATTGAGGGAACATTGTGAAAATATGGATGAAAATGAAAGTGAAAATGAAAGTGATAATGAGGGTTCATTAACTGTTATGATTGCTAAACCAAACCCTTGGGAAAACCAATGCATATTCTACATAAATATATATATATATATATATATATATATATATATATATATATATATATATATATATATATATATATATATATATATATATATATATATATATATATATATATATATATATATATATATATATATATATATATATATTGTAACTGTGTTGTAAACGGACCAACCATTATATATCAGGTACCATAGACAAGTACGAAAGATATATGTTTTGTTCCGCATTTTGACGCATTACGATCTCGCATACAGATTTATATTCCTCTCTTCATTTCTTGTGTCCAAGATGTAATTATTTTGGTCTGTAAGTTTGAAGTGTATTCTTGATAATAACGGATAATGAGCACGCAAGTATACGGGGTTGATAGGTTCTGACACAATACGATATCCGGGCGGATTGCTCGGTGAAAATGTCTATAATATGTACCCTTTCTGGGCCTGGCTATACTTTGAAAAATCTATTTGAAAACTTCCATCCACAGCGTCGCAAACGAGATTGTCAGCGATTGCTGTTGTTAATGTTTACAATTCCTGGCAATATGTGTCGACCGTCTCCAAACGGGTTGCTATTATGTTTTAGTATAGACGGTGGTGGTGCTAATTTTATCCATGAATCACATATTCTTTTAAAGTGTTCATCAATAAGATCTTTAACTGATTTCTTTAACTCAGACGAGTCAAATTCAGGAATGATAAATGTTGGTATTTGTTCTTGCGCAATTCCAAAATGTTTAAAATAATATGTTGTAAATAAGCGATCCAGTGTAGTTCTCTGAACTGGATCGTCTTCATTAACTATGTAACTTGTAACATATTTTACTCTAGATGGGTTTAATAATCTTTCCTCTCTGTTAACAAAAACATTATTCATGAACTCTATGTCTGAGGCAACTTGATTTAAATGTTGCATTGACTCAATTATTCGATTTTTTAAATGATTGTAAGAAATAATAATACCTAAAAGTAAATTTTGTCGATTTCTAAATACACCTTCATGCTCTAACTTAATTGTATTAGCATAAGAATTTATTTTATCAATATCTAGTGTTACTATTTGACCTTTCTTGCCATCAATTGTTTTTGTAAAATAATCTTCAATTCGATCTATATAATGCACAACTCTATCAGTACCAGAATGTAATTTCCATGGATAAGCTTCTTTAACTTTTCGATATTCTGGAAATTGTATAATTTTTTAACATCTGTGACAAAGTCGGATTTATGTGGTTCTGGTGGTCCTTGATAAACAGGTGCGACTTCAGGCCATCCTAACACTGATCTAATCGAACTTTGATAAATATCCACAGCATAGTCAGGAGAATGTATTTCAATCACCGATGATAATGCTGGTTCGTATACAGTAATTGCTATCTTTGACTCTTTTTCTGTGATAGATTTTATTCTGCGTTAGAACTCGTCATTAATCTCCTCTTTTTGATAACTGACAGTTGGAATACTAACTACTTGCCAATCAGGAGTTCCATCAGGTTTATTCTTATTAGCAAATACCAGTGAATTAATTGCTGATCGTCAACATATTTTGTTTTTGTTGTAGCATCACTATCTGTGGTTGGATATCCAAGATCTGTAATTTTATTTTTGTTCATAATAACGTCTCTACTAAATAAACCGTCAGTCGTTTTGACATAATCGTTAACTGACTTATCTGAATCTTGTATTTTACCCTGATCAGTAAAAGTAACGATATTATCAACAACTGCAGTAGGAATTCGTATAAGTATGTCTGGTAGTTGTATATAGATTATATATGTAATCTGACCAAGAGTCAGATTCACACTAACGTGATGATATGACATTATTAATATTATCAGCTATCTAATTACATGTTCTCTACTGGAGCATCAATGACTCTCATTCGTCCACCTGCACCTTCGAGTAACATTGATTTATCGCTGAGAATAACTGCGATTGCTCTGTAATTGGGGATAGCTCCAAGATCTCTTTTAACACGAGCTCGAAAATGTATATCTACCACAGATTGTCTGGTTAAATCTAAATGTTCTAGCGAATAGTAATAAATCGGATACAACGTTATAAAATCAAGCTGAGATAGTTGTAAACCAGTATCAATGTTTTGATCACGCCCCATGAATGTCATAAGACGATGATATGCACGTACTACATGATTTTGATCGAAATCTTACAAAATATCCTCGGGTGGTTCTTGATGTCCATTTATCCTTAATGAAACCTCCGAAACACTGAGATTATCAAATATCATAAAACTATGCGTTTGCGAATTTACTCGGGTGGTTCTTGATGTCCATTTATCCTTAATGAAACCTCCGAAACACTGAGATTATCAAATATCATAAAACTATGCGTTTGCGAATTTACTCGGGTGGTTCTTGATGTCCATTTATCCTTAATGAAACCTCCGAAACACTGAGATTATCAAATATCATAAAACTATGCGTTTGCGAATTTACTCGTTCAGTATCTTGAAGCACAATAAATATATGTCTTGGTGCAGAAACACATTGCTGAGAGGCTCTCTGCCACGCAAATAAACCATTAATTGCACATTGGATAGAAACCGTGGTTATCGTTAACTATGATAACATTGATTTACCACCTTGACTCATAAAAGATAGTAACTGATTTTCTTCAGATATCGTTGGAGTCATCACTGACATCTACAGGGAAAGTTTTGTTAGTACTACTTTACCAGCATCAATACCAGGGAGTCGCCATATTTCATCATCGTCTGTGCTTTTTCGTACGAGTACAACTGTATGTTTAGCTCCGAAAATAACTTTTCGTACATGTCTGCAGAATCCAAAGATATGTGATAGTGGAATTGCACATGAAAATACTCTTCTATTTCCTTTTAACATCGCTCGACGTGATCTAAATCCTAAGTTGAAATCTGTATCTACATTAATAATCATTCTCTCTACATATGCTACGGCGTTTCTGGCAAAGTTCTGTCGTCGTCCTATTTCATATTATGGGTATTCTGGAGAATTAGAGATGTATTTTTCAAACATCATTGATGGACCAGCTGATCTTGAATAATCATCACTGTATCTTGCAAGACCAAGTATTATTGTAGCAACGTCAACGTCTTTTTGAATTGATTCAATTTTTTTCTGTCAATCATGTACGTAGCGCTATCAAACAACGCCATAATACCGTTATTAACAAAACCAACACTATCATTGGCTGCATATGCTGCTGGTGCTGCAGGATTAGCGTTATTTAAAAACTTCACCTTCGACTTCAAAAAATACTGCAGCGGGTAAGAAATATTTACTTGTATCTTGAACCTGTAATTCGATTCGTCCACGCTGAACTGGAATTCGGGCGTCATAAGAATAATACTGATAATCGCGCACAGACTCATCTTTGAAAACTGGTGCGTCTATGTCAAACGCGGGGTCAGATATGCGCTTAAACATCTTTATTATTACAATCTTCGTCTAACACGAAGACCACTTCCAGAAGTGAGACCACTTCCTGCTATCAGACTAGCGGTTATATTGTTTTCTTTTTCCGACATTGGGACATAAACTAACTCCGCTAGTTTTTGATTATCGGCTTGATTTATTATTTTACTTACACTTGCGGGCATTACTTCAGTGCTGGGCAATTTCACTGGTTGAGGTCGGACGGGTTGTGGTTTGCGTATTAATCGCGTTAGTCTATCTTTAATCGCTGAGAATGCTTTGCTAGCAATATTACCAACAGCGCTTACACCTTTTTCACGAATAACATCAATAGCTTTCATTCCTAACTGCTTTGCAATCGGTATTGCTTTTGGGGCCATCCTTGTAAACAGACCCTGAACAACATCGCTTAGTCCATCTCCTTAGGTTGCTTTGTATACCGGTAATCGAGAGTTTATTACCCTGACCATGGTAGGTCCACGTTGAACACTGTGCACGATCATTGTTATTATTAATTGACTTTGTCACTAATTGTATCTAATCACTGTGACTTAGTCACTGTGGTAGTCATCGACGATTTCATTAATGAGTGATCTATACACATCAATGTCCATAATACCGCCACTAAATAATCGTTTACAAATATTAGCTGCTTCATTGATGATTTCTGATGAATTATTACCAGCTCGTTTTCCTTCGATGAGAATTTCTAGTCGATCGACATCAGCAAGAACATTATTGGGACAAGTAATAAGACCACTACCTAGACCATTTCCAGTTGCACCAGGAGGGTCTTGAAATTCCTCTTCTTCCTCTTTACTTGGTTTCGGTGGTGCTTTTTTACCTGGTGATTGCAATCGTTTCATTGTTTCTCGTCGTTGTTGTTCTTGTTGTTTTAATACTTGTTGTTCTGGTGGTAATTGCATGAGGATAATATAATTATCTATTGCATGAACATATTGTATATAATCAGGATCGCTATTTCTAGCATGTTCAACATCATGGTGTATGCGAAATATCCATTTGTACCAATTATCACGACCTACAGGTTTATCAGCATATTCAGATTTTTAAAAAAAAATGTTTACTAGGACTGAAACTTTTCACAGCAATCGCAGCTAAATCTCCTGCACTTTTAGCGCTTTTAATATTAGCAACAGCATCTTCGATAAATTTGTCACTTATGTTAAATCTTTTTTCTTGTTCTGGTAGACGATCCTTTATATTACCTATTTCAGCACGAGGTTGGTCTGCATCCTCAGGTATTTTCGGGATTGGCATCACAGCAGCTATTTCTTCAGGAAGTTTTTCGAGAATCTTTTTTATTTTCTTCGTTCTTTTTGCTATTTTTTCAGTTGCTTCAGCGGTTTTCTCTAACACAGGTTGAATACCTTTAGTGGTCTCAGTGATAGGCTTAAATAATTGTTTTGTATCCTCCTCAAATTCAACTTGAGATTTCTGACGCGATTGTTGTTGTTGCTTAACAGAATCATGAACAGGTAGATATTTTTTAATTGCCTCTAATCGCTCTCGAGCTAATTTAGCTGAGTGTGGTTCTCCAATACTCATTATTGATAATATTATACTGGTTGTTTAATTTATAGCAGCAGAGAGGGTGAAGGACAACAATTGAGTCGCTTTACGAGTAAACAAAATCACCTGACAAACTCAGAAATAATACGTCAACAATTGTATAACAAAAATGAGCTAACCTCCTGACAAAGTCAGGTGATTTATACTAACGGTTCTTAACCGTAAGGAAATATACTCAGTTAACGTTGTTGACCTTTTGTTTCACCCTCTGTAGAAACCTTTATTTCTCGTTAATGATTCGAGCAAAATTTTTTAGGGTTCACCCTCTCTGCTGCTGTAATATTTTTCAACTATTTTATTATTCTGATTGATAATAATTCATTTGAAATGAAGTTGACTGACTTTATGTTATTACTAAGGTGACAATGTATGTTTCGACTGGAAGATCAACTTTTAAAAAAATCGTGAGTAGCGTAACTGATCAGCCTCAAGAAAGAGTACACGTTGAATATACCCATGTTGTTATTTTAAAAGAATAATTTATTGAATAGGTTTGCAGATCCAGCTGTTATAAGGTGTTCCTCGCTAAACAATCTACTTCAAATTTGTGGCGCGAGAAAGATAGGCCTACACACGACGCCATTTAACGGATTTTTTAAAAAGTTACGTAGGAGGATTTTGTTTACATTATATCAGATATTATTTTCCCAATTTAAATAATTAGTTATTAATAAAGTTTCCTTTACAACAAGATCTAATACATTTTCTTGAAATAGCAGTTTTAGGGCATATTTTTTGCTCGCCGGCAATGTGTCTTGGTGGGAAAAAAATGCTTTAAGTAAGTTGTTTAGATATAAGTAATTGCAACTGCTAAGCTAACTTTTGGTCTGGTTGTATTGGTTAATTAAACTAGTGAGATGAGCCGATTCATTGAATAGCGATTGTACATAATTCAGACTTGTGCTAAAAATAAACCATGATGTCATTGTCCGGACTGCGGCCATATTATTTTCGGACAAAGCTTCTAGCAACGCATAGTAACACGAATGCTGGCAGTATTATGAAATTTATATATTCATCTGGAAAAGTAATTATTTAATATGGTGACCACTAAGCATTGTTGCTATGATTCATGTACAAGTGAATCGAGGTACCGGAATTTGGACACGGTTTTTCAAAGGCTGACAAGGAGAAAGGTGTATATGATTACGGCCGACGTGATGTTACCATAAACAAATGTGACGAAGGATACATATATATATATGCACTCTGCACTTACCAAAGACATTGCCAAACATAGGATAATGTTGAACTGTCCATTGAGAGAATTAAGAATTTAGACTTGTTACAAAAAGTAATTTCACTCAGTATTCAGCCTGTCTTTTCTCAATGTGTTTTTATTGTAGGTTGTTTAGTAAATTTTCAAAATCCTCTTGCACAGTAAATACAATCTAAGAAATTTGTATTATTCTGAAATTCAACATTAACATGCAGACAATGAAGTTATTTTGACATGTACTTCCCTATTGTTTGTAACATGTGTATCATTTTAAGGCTAGCTGTCATCATTAGAAACAGCTGTTTTTGTATTACTTTTTCTATCAGCATATTCAGACAATTATACTTCCAGGCAAAATGTTATTATATACTTTTTCAATTAAGAAAATGTGTATGCACATAGCATAAATATTGGACATGAAAATACAGATAAATTTTCTCACATTTTTTCAAAATTTGTACCAATTTACGGATGAGGATGAGACTCAGAAAAAGGGTAATGAAATCATTAATGCATATTACAAAAACAACCTACATTGATATATTTCTTGATCAAATATTTTGAATTTGTATAATGATGCATGAATAATATTTAATTAACCCTTTTATACCAATATGCATTAAAAATATTAAATATGCAGAGTTTAAAATGATGCATAAAGCAAAATAGAAATAGTAACTCTATTACATGTACATTCCTCTTTCTTTTCTGTTTAAAACATCAATCACATATAAAAACACTTCATTCTAACAATTTAATTGGGACAGTTGCTTTGGAATTTTCATTTCAACATATTCAGGGCATATATATATATATATATATATATATATATATATATATATATATATATATATATATATATATATATATATATATATATATATATATTAGTGTTGAAATTTTATCAACTTGTTCATTATACTGTTACCAAAAGATTCATGAAATCTGATCCTAAAAATTACAGTCTACAATTAAGCCATAAAATCACATCAGGGAACATTCATTGCATCCATCCGCAACAGCAGCAACAACAACAACAACAAATAATAATAATAATAATAATAATAATAATAATAATAATAATAATAATAATAATAATAGCAGAAGAATAGCAAAAATAATCATTAACAGATAAAATATTAACTTTTATTACTTACATATGCATGCAATTATGACAAAATTAATAGGATTGTTTGCAATAATAATAATAATAATAATAATAATAATAATAATAATAATAATAATAATAATAATAATAATAATAATAATGATTATAATAATAATAATAATAATAAGTAGAAGAATAATAATAGCAACAAAAAAAATAAGATAACATTAACTTTTATTACTTATATATCTATTCAATTATGACAAAATTATCGGGATTATTTGCAATAATAATTGTTGTTGTTGTGCTTAACGCCATTTTTCAGCACACGGTAGGCTATTCATGGCGGCCAGTATTAATGGTGGAGGAAGAAACCGGGAAATCACCGGAAAGAACCACCGACCCACGAGAAGTTACTGGCAAGCTTTCTCACATATCCACATTCGCCGAATCCTAGACTCGAACCCACGCAGACAGAGGTGAGATTGCAGTGATCCGTAACGGACAACGCTTTAGACCACTCGGCCACTCGGGGCCCCTAGCAATAATAATAATAATAATAATAATAATAATAATAATAATAATAATAATAATATCATCATCATCAATATCAATAATGAAAGAATAATATAAGCACTGGAACAATAACAACAATAATAACCATAATAAATTGCACTTGTAAATTTGAATATCAACATAATGGTGGGTATTATGTGGTGCCTTGTTTCAAACGGTACAAAACCATACAAGAATATATAGTTATAAATCAAACACGTCATGGTGACTTCTGGTTTGTGTGATTAATGTATACATAAAATATACTACAGGTAGGAGAAAATCTACATTTCTGTTATTTACAACACATTGTTGTTGTGGGGCTTAATGTCATTTTTATGCATACAATAGACTATTCTTGGCGGACAGTATAATGGTGGAGGGAAAAAAAACGGAAATCACCGGAAAGAACCACCGACCCACAAGAAGCTACTGGCAAGCTTTCTCACATATCCACATTTGCCGAATCCTAGACTCGAACCCACGCAGACAGAGGGGAGATGGTAGTGGTTCGTAACGGACAGCGCTTTAGACCACTTGACCACTTGTGTAGACTCGAACCCACGCAGACAGAGGGGAGATGGTAGTGGTCTGTAACGGACAACGCTTTAGACCACTTGACCACTCGTGGCCCCATTGTATACAGTAGAGTACTGAAAATACAATATACAAAATGCACGATTGAAGAAACAATTGTAGTCCAGAGAGCATAAATACACTAGGTCCCGACATGCATAGCATTTCTTTTGACTCAATTTTTAAGTAGTGTGCTTCTTTTTTTGTTTTGGGACAACTCCACATGCTAAGCATCGCTGTAACTGAATATTGGAATGCTCATCTATGTACAGATGAACAAATTTAGCACCTGGTACATCGCTTTCAGTAAGAAGAAGAATACGGAAAGTATCACTGGTTGCCATTTGGCTAGTTTGCCGTGTCAGAAAATCTATTTTTAGAAACTTAGGTCACTGCATGTGACATATCAAATAGGTAAAACGTACAAGTGTCATTGTGGTGGTTGTTGCTGTTATAGGGTTTAATACCGTATTTCAGCACAAGATAGGCAATACATGGCGACCAGTAGAAATAGTGGAGGAAGCACCTGGGAATAATTCCAGAAAGAAGTTTGCACTTATATCCACATTGGTTGAGCCAAAGATTTGAACCCACACAGAGGTGAGATGGCAGAGATTCGTAACGATGAGCACTTTAGACCACTCTGCCACTTGGGGGCTCTTAGGGGGGTGGTTAGTAGAGGTCTATGGCTATTTATATTCAAACAAAGAGAACAAGTTTATGTTCGTAATCTCTACAAGAAAATGTTTCAGAGGTGATGGAGGGGGTGGGAGACATGTAGTGGTTAGCTATTACGTTCCACACATGTAGAACAAAACATTCCGGCAGTGAAATTGGAAGTGATGGGGAGCAGTGGGCACCCATGGTGGAGTCCAACAGTAAGCCATATGGCACCAGACTAATCATATATAATATTTAACCTATTGACCTAAACCTTCTGGCGAACAATATGCAGCATACTTTGTTCCATATCCATACATGAGAATCCATTTTAGCTTCTGATCCATTTATTTTCGCTAGGAGCCAATTCATTGAGAGAAAATAATCTGGCAGCAAAATAGCTTCAGAAAATATTCTTGGTTTTATTTATTACAAAATTAATGTTTAATAAAAGAATGAGTTTTGTGTTTGTGTTTTGGGGACTTTAGTGTAGCTTTAAGTTTTGATTCATAGTGCTTTGATGTCAGCAGTGTGACAGTTTATAGTTATTTCTAGCAATGAGGTATCATGCCACAGCCATTTAACATCATGTCCCACCCAGTCACATTGTCCTGACACCAGGCCAATCAGTCCTAACAATAACGCTTTAATGATGAGCACCTGAGGCTAGACAGCTGGTAGTACCCTTTTATAGGTCTTTGCTATAACTAGAGTTTGAACCCATGACATCCTGCATCTGAGGCAGATGCTATAACCACTTAGGCCAACAGAGTTATCTTTCGTAAAAGAAACCAATATCCTGGCAGAAAAGAAACCCAAGTATTCCCCCCCCCAAAAAAAGAAAAATTGAATGGTAGGCTAATTAGGAATTGTACCCTACCTTCAGTCTCCAAAAGTATGTATCTGGCACTTACACAATCAACCTGAGAACTCAGAATTATTCTGTTCCTACATACCTTACAAATTTAAGTCACACTATGCCTGTCGATGCATAATTTTTTAATTTGGATAAAATAGTCTGAAGAGAGTTCAGTGTTAAAGATGTCATTTTTAGGAGACAGCAGCCAAATGTATATACAATAAGTTGCATTGGATTGATGAAGACTATCCTGCAGGTAATAAGAAAACACAACCCTAAGTCAGTGCTAAAAACAATCTGAGTGCCCAATGGTAAGAGCTCCTCTAATTTCAGATTCTAAGTGAGGTACCTGCTGGGCTCGCCAAAAAATTCTAATATACCAGAGAAGACTTTAAGGCAATGCGGAAATTTATTTTCAAGATGCTGACCTGCCATAACACTACATGACATGCTAAAAACACAATTTTACTTCCAAAACCCCTGATACAGACATGTAAAAAAAATTAAAATTGTCAGTAATTTTTGAAAATAGAACCAAAAGCAGCTTCCAGTATATATACCTGTTACACATAGTAGTTAACAGTTAACAGTCATGTTTGGAGCTGATCTAAAACTACCCTTTACATTTAATTAAAAGGCAAATCAGTCAGGTATAAACCACCATTTTATGTATTACTTAACTGGCTCACAGTAGTTAGTGTGATGTATGTGAAGACTAGCCATTGAGCCCACAGTGCTTATTTTCATATGTAAAAATATCACAAAGTGGAACAACCCAATAAAGGTAATCTGAAACAGATGCTAGATTATGTAATTGAAGGCAAACAAAAGATAATATATATGATTGCCTTGAATTAGAATATTTAAGTCACCTGCAATAAAGGTTATTGACAAGCCAGTGAACATCAACAATGCTTCTTCAAAGTATGATTTACCTTGTATATAAAACAATGCCTGATTATATCATTTATCAGATTATAATGTGTTCAAGTATTATTAATTTTTAGACAATTTATCAAGCAGTCAAACAGAACTAAATTTCAGAACTCATAGTTGATAGAGGTCTGCTTATGTTCATCAGCAAACAAAGGAGGGATCTTTTAATTTTTTGCATATAATACATTAAACAAAATATTAACATGCAGTACATCATTCCAGTGTGCACCACATCTGTCAAAATAGGAGTACCACCTTTGTGTAGCATATTTGATATGCCAAATTGAAATTCTGATTAGTTCTTTTTATTATTATTATTCGCTATCTTAACCTTTCATATATGAAACTTAATTGGTTGAAGATGTTAATGATGTCACTAATGATTAAGCAACTTATTAAATTACTGGGAATAAGTTATCATCAACTTGAAACACTTTAGCTATTTTTTGTCACATATTATGTTTTTTTTTCTCAGTTTTATTGAATTATTATTCTTAATGGGTAATTTATGTGTTTATTACATTTATTAAGGATTTTTTATTTTGTTTTTTTTTTTTGGTGTCATTTGGAAACGACTGTCTTGATACATAATCTTGATAATATAATTGATGTAAGTTAGATCAGTTTTTAACCAGTTTCTGTTACTCATGACCATTCACATTTTTTATATCTCACCTGGCCTTAATGCATCCATCCATCAACAGTTGTTTGTTACCACTTTCAAGGCTATGTTTCGGATCAAAGTTTGATTAACTTGGAATATATGATTATGATGTCTAAAAATTGTAATAATGAGCACGATCAATGCATACAAATTAAGTTTTATAATCTGATGGGCTAATCCTATAACCCCTCTAATACTGTATTTTGGATCTGATATTTTTTATCATTTTTGTGTATTTTTAATGCTTTTAACAAATATGGTGGTGAGTAACATCCAAGCATAATAATAATATGGTCATGCATCTAGTTTGCTGAGCATGTTACCACTCTAGATTTTTTTAACATTGTGATTAAATTCAGGGTAACAGTTTTAGATATCACACTGATTGAGATGTTTACTCTTATATTAGCACTTGGACATTAAGTAAAGTGCAAGCTTAAATAATACCTGCCATTGCATGCAGTATGCTAGTTGTGGTTTCAAAGAATTACAGCAAAAAAGATAAGAAATGCAAGTAGTTTTAGTAATTATAAAAAGAGTGTTCATCTAGGTATCAGGAAACATGATATTGCTAAGTAATGCTCACTAGGATTCTTTTTTTTCAAGGAGTAAAGTTGGGTTATGCAACTTAGGTTCATTTTTGTTGAATAGGAAAAATGAATCTTTAGAAGTCGTATTCCAACCAATCAATCTCAGTTGTTTAGCATGCAAATGAGTGTACACACTTTACTTTCCACTTAACAGTTTCACTGCATGTATGATTTTGTTTTTCTTCAGAACTTTATATTTGTCAGTTTCCAAGGTGAGCAATATTAGACCCATATGGACCTTTTGTTTGATGAGATGTAATGTCAAAACCATTTACACTTTATCACTATGTTATGTATATAATTATTTTATTGTGACTTTACAAATTTATTTATAATGTGTATGAACCCTATTTTTATACATGCATTAGTGAGACATCTGACTTTTGTGCAAACCAACTTCCATAGAAACAAAACTGTTAGGCTTAATGGTCAGTTAGCTAGAATAACCAATGGATAATCCAATCATAAAGAGGCTAAAGTGAATGAATTGTTTTATTCAGTTGCTAATGATAAAAATTTCATAGGTTCAAGAGCGTACAGATTCCACTTTGATGAAAATTTAGCATAAGATATTATGAAGAAGTAATGGAAATCTAATATATTTTTTCATATATCAGCCACTTTCATCACAAACACTTTTTACTACATGTACATCAAAGAATTTTCATTTCTAGATCTAACAAATGATACTACTTTGAATTTTGTTACATATTACTTCCCATGCATCTAATATAAAATCAACCGGAAAATGCTCCGGTAATAATGAGCATAAAGCTAGGCACTTGGATGCTTGTTTCATGTCAGCTATCTAGTATACCCTTATTGATATTATCTGGCAACAACCATCATTTCTTTCTTTAAAAAATAACTTATGACACCATGCTTGATCCAATATATAAAAAGGTGTACACTGAAAATCTTAGGAGCATGTAATTGTAGACACCAACAGAAGGTGGTAATTTGTATAGCATAAATGCACATGTAAATCTAAAGTTTCTGAAAACAGTTTAAATTCACAAATCCATTTTCACATGAATTTGAAGGAATATACCATATAGACTGAAATAGTTTACTAATTAATGTAGGTACTATTTTCCATATTTACTGAACAAACATTCCATACTAATATGATTGTTTACAAATATATAAATGTGGCTAATATAATGTCTGATTTTGGACTATTGCATATGGGTAGCATGTAGATAAACCTTATCACAATACTGCTTGATGCTGACAGTGTTGGTCATTTTTCAAGTCACTGACAATATGAGATATAACATTTGGACACTAAACTGATTTGCTTAGTTTTGACAATTATTTCAGAAAGTCTATTGCTTTTTTGTTTTTATACTTGTAAATTATGTCAACAACTGTAATTTACCCTGAATGTAAGAATTGGTCAGAATTATTAGTTTGGCATAAAATTGATCTAACTTTGGGACATAGCATTTATTATCTTAAAGTTACATACCAGAAATGGTGAAAAATAATTTCATCATTTATTTTTGGAGAATCTATGCTAGTTTTATGCTTTCTTGGTAACTTCATCAAATGACTAATATGCTAAGTGGAGACATTTTGATGATAACTAGTGTTGACATCCTCATTGCAAACACATTAAAACTTGTGAATGTCTTTAATATTTTGCTTGACAGTTTTAGTTTTTGAATTTATGTTACTTGTAATCAGCTTTAAAAAATATTGCATTATTTTGCTCTCTTGGTAATTGTAAGTGATATAAGCATAGCTTAAGGTTTTGTTTACTGAAACACAAATAGTTTCAAACAATTTAACACCTTCTTCATAACTTCAGATTTTGCATAATATGTCAGTCTGAGATCTTTTACTTTCATGTTAATGCATATTTTTATCTCTTCATGGCAGCAATTTAAACTGAACTACTAATGTTCTTTAGCATTTTGACGCATTACAATCTCACATACAGATTTCTTTCTAGATTTAAATAAAATTATTGAGAATTTTGTTGTTTATATGAATGAAAGTGGCATAGAGACTTTATTTTTATATTTATTTAAACTTTTGCTTGGATGTACCTAAGACAGCGGCATTTGTGGTAGTCTGTTTATGTTTGCTTTGGGGATATATGGAGTTTATTGTTAATGGGCATTGGTAGGTTGCTTTGGTTTAATTTCTTCAGCATATGTAAACAACAAGTAATCCTTTATATGGTATTTGAAACTCGTCACAAAATACCTACCCTTCTCTCAATAGCACTCATCAGTGCATCCCCTTGCCATGAGGTCAACAATTCAGTTAGGATATCTTGTGGTTAAATTATTTTGAAGTGTTTTCTAGCTCATGTTGCTAGATATTCCCAGAATCTGTGCACTTCTTAGTTTTAATATGATGTCATTTAATGAATTTTATTCTCTATAGTTTCGCTGCTGCCCATAAATACTTTCAATACTTAGCAGTATTGAAGAAACAGACTTTATTTTGGATTCCTGGGAAATGTGTTTGATCACTACAGCATTAGTTACTTTTGATGACCTTTGTTTTGTTGTAGAATTTTAAAAATTTGAGCTGTATTTTAAGTATATGGTTAAGGTTTATTTTCAGATGTAAATATAAACCTGTTGTTTAAATGAATTTATGTTATATTGTTAAAATGAAATTGAATGGTTAAAACCAGACACTTAGATATTAGTCTTTGGTCCCAGAGCATGTGCATCATTTTATTTTAGTTTATGTTCTGTTTAAATATAAAATAATACAGACCAAGAAAAGTTATCTAATGTTGATGCCAATAAATGCACTGTTTTTTTTCACTCACTAAGCTGGGAGGAAATGTAACATTTGACCTGTTTGTGCATTCATTTGTTTGTCATTCAATCATACATTTGTTCATTTTCTCAGTATTTTATTCTATCTTGAATTATTGAGACAAATAATTCCCCAAACCTATGTTATGTAGTGTGCATTGTGTCTGATCTTATCTATTGATAAATTCTTTCAAATATTATCATTCTTGAGTGTAATTTTTATCATCAGTTTGCTTGTTATACACTTAACACTTAATGCTTTGGACCCACTTATGCACCCTTTTATGAAAACTGATGTGTACACACATGATGTCAAAAGTAACTTGACTATGTCAAACAAGGTACTGAAACCATTGCATACTGGAAAAAAGTTTGAATATTGATTGGTTCATTCAATACATTCTCATTGTCCTGAGTTCACCAACAGTTTTAAAAACTGAGTTCTGGATACGTCTGGACAAAAATAACGACCATATCAGAATTACATGACTGAGACCTAACTTGCACACTTTTAATTCAGTGATGCCTAATACACAGTCATTTACAAAACCTGGTATCTGGGGTGACCATTACTGATCACTGCCAACTCACCTCTGTCCGCATGGGTTTGAGTCTTGGGTTCAGCCAATGTGGATATGTGAGAGAACTTGTCATTAGCTTCTCATTGGTTGGTGGTTCATCCTGGGATTTTCCCAGGTTCTTCATCTATCAGTTATACTGGCTGCCATACACAGTCTGTCATGTGCTGATACATAGTGTTAAACCCAAAACTACAACAATCAAACAAATCAGCTGAATCCATGATGACATAAGACTACTTATCTATTACATACATATAGTTTACATGGTATAAAATATTCTCTTGTAATAGTAAGTAATATAGCCTTGATAATTTGCCACATCTCTTGCACATATTTGTGATTTGCTATTAGTGACTTTGATAAATGTGACAGTTAAAGGTCAAGACAAAATACTTGAGTACAGTAGTACATAGTTGCATAATAGTATTTTAATTACAAGAAAGAATTCATAATAATGAAACATCAATGAAACAACTAAATAGGCAATTATAGTTAATTGAAGACATATTTTATACACATAAGAGAGACACAGATATATATATATATATATATATATATATATATATATATATATATATATATATATATATATATATATATATATATATATATATATATATATATATATATATATATATATATATATATAATGCAGACTTAAGAAGGAAAATGCTATAATGACTGATATATCATAAGTAAACCATGTATAGGAGACAACTGAGCTGTATATTTTGTTCCAAGATATATCCAATTCATTTATGGCTTTAGTATTAATTTTGTGGTTTATCAAGATGAGAATAAGTAGACTTTATTCATAACATCCAAAGTTTTAAATATTGATTATATAAATATTGTCTCACTAATGATCATATTTTATGATGCCTTCCGAATGTGAGAAAAAGTGTTATATATCCTTAATTTGTTCAATAAATCAAGCCAAAATCAGTAACATCTCACTTATTTTCATGTTAAAATAGATTTGTCTCTTGTAATAGATATAATTTTAAAATAGCAACATATTTATCCATGTTTATGGAATCGTGTCAGTATATTTATGCTAAAAGTGATAAAACCAGTTGAGATGGTACAAAAAATAACTTAGTATATAATCTCATACTGGTATAGTAACTGCAAGAAAGTATTTATAATAAATAAAGATGTCTAAAAAGCAAACAAATAGACACATTATAGTAATTAAGAGAAAGTATTTTATATGCATCAAGGAGACATAGACATGTACCATACAGTATTATGGAGACATATAAGGAAGTCACCCTAATGACTAACATATCATTAGTAAATAAAAGGGAGAATTCATTAAGGATGCATTTTAACTATACTTTTTGTTCAAAGATATATCTAGTTCATTTGTAGCTTTAGCTTTAATTCCATGGTATATAGAGATGAAAATAAGTAGGCATTATTCATAACAGTCAAAGTTTAAAAGTCATTGATTATATTGTCTCCATATTGATCGTATATCTATATTGTCTCCCAATATAATTATAGAATTTGACAATTGGGTTCATAGATATATTCCTGGTGGGCAAACACTTACAGAAAATATAATATTTGAAGCTCTACTTCATATTATCACATTTCCTCAGGTTGCACCATGAGATACATTCTGTCAAAGTTACATTCCACGGACAAGAATTTTTTATGCTTCTTTATCTCCTGTTACCACCAGAGCGGAAAATTTCTCGTTTCTCGTGAATGTAGATGGGACTACTTACAGAACCGACTATGATCTTTCATGCTATTTTGAATGAACCAATCAGAGCTTCTCCTCCATTGGCAGTTATTTAATATTCGACGAAACGGGCATTCTCATTGCTATGTATGAGACTGTGGTTATGTATGACGTAGTCCTGTTTTTTGCATACTCATGGAAAATAAGATTGCAGAACATGCAACCATGGGCCACAAAGGACCATAACGGCTTATCGTTCGTGTTAGCCACGATGCCCTCCGGTATGGAATGTGTAACTTAGAGTAATAATTCATCTGCAACTCAACCTTTTCCAAAATGAACCGTGAACTATTCTGCATTTTGATTTAGCCATCAAAGTTGCTTGTGTAATTTTGCTACCAAGTTAGCATTAGTGGAAGGGATACAAATTGGGGTGAAAGGAGATATGTTGGTAAATAGGTTACAAATAAATGAGGTATAGACAGTGCCAGAACTTGCGAAAATATATTATCAAATGTATTTGATTTTGCATGATAATGCTAGAGAAGGAATGATGGCCGGGTGCACTGTTATGATGGAGAGCAGATGATTAGAGGAACAGAGGTTTTAAAATTACCCTTGTAGCCACGGAAGGAAATAATCGATAATCGTTATAAACATAATATTTTTTCATTACTTTTAAATAATAATTTAATTGAAAAAAAGTATCGGATTCTCCAAAATCTGCATTTTTTGCTCCAAACCATACTATGCTTGTATTGTCTGTGTAAGAGTGTAAAGATGTACATGGAGAGTAAATGCATAAATGCTAATGTGAGACGAGTTATGGCCAGTTTCTTATTGTTTGATATTTAAAAAGGGCTTAAATTGCTTGAAACTATAATGTTTTGGTTCAGTGATTACTTCTATTTAGTCCTTCCAAGTCGTATTAGTCTTAACATGGTCTGGAACTTCAACCGACTAAGTCAAAAAGGAAGCAAAACCACGCATTTCACACCATGTTCATATTCATTGATCATGGGTCATCCTTTTACTTCCTACCACATCAACGCTTTAATATAAAACGTGCGTCTATAAGCAAATGTGTTTCAAGCGATATGTCGCAATCGTTTTGTTCTCTTTCACCTATCCTGTTTATGTAACACTTTAAAAAAACAGCAAAATGGTTATAGGACGAAACATTATTTTGAAACAAAAGGCAATAAACTATTATGCAGATATAATTACATATTTTAGTCATTATTTAGTGTCTACTAGGTTGTATTTGCCTTGTCTCTTCTCTTCGTTCAATGGAGCATTTCTTGTCGCTGACAATATCCTTTTGACGGTCGCGGAATATGGAAACCCTAATATCACCTGCCAGGAGATTCCTCTACTGTAATTTGGAGGCCAACAGCTCTGTCTAAAGTCATTCATATCGCCTTGTTTTATGGGGTGTGGTTTATAGGGTGAGGATGGGAGAAGAGTCATGTGATATTGAAGGTTCTGAACAAATGTCTCATTCTCTTCCTCTTCGTCTGCCTCAAGTGAGAATAATTCTTATGCATCAGGAACCAACAGTTCTTATCCTGCGGGTGCTGGGCGTATAGCTGATGGAATGTTTGGAAAATGTACAGTCAACTTTTCTTCTTTGACAGACATTTCTCAATTAGAGGCACCATGTCGAAGCAACAATTTCTAATATGATATGTTGGTTCTCTCCAAATTATTGGCACTGCAAAAGGAATGGGTTTCCTATTCCTGTTCAACCACTGGCGAAGATTTGTTGCACATGTGTTGCAGCAAATGTGTTGGGCCAACCTCTTGTCCTGATCTCCAAGTTTTGCAGCCAAAATAAAGGTGGTAGGCTTTCTTAAATATAAGAGGCATGCTCCGCGTTTGTGATGCAAAAGTCACTTCACCACAAACAAAGCAGAAGTTATCTGCATTGTTCACACATATTCGATGCATTTCTGCCCACATTGGCTATACAAGAATGTGTCCTTTACAAACTCAAACACTGATAAATAAGAGAGGAAGACACTATATGATTTCTAGAGCTGATATAGGGTTAATTTGTTCAGCTGAGTGATGTTAGCTTAACTGTTATTGCATCATTCATTACCTCAAAGAGAAACCTGATGCGATGTATATCCTTAAAATTTCATGATACATTCTTTTGCCTAAAACGTATGTACTATCCATACCCAGTAATACATTTATTCATATAACCAGTCAAAGATGTATTTAGTCATTTCTGGCTTAAATTTAGATCCTTGCCCTTCATAACTCACTTATCTTCTGCCCTTCCCAAGTCACGAGTTTTTTTTATATGACCCAGTATTATATATTAAAACTAGAGCAAAGCATCATTTTTGTTCTCAGTGATCCAGAATTAGTCGTTAACACCGTGTAATTAAATTGTGTGTTATGGAATAAATTATATATAATCTTTTATTTCATTTATATATCATTAAATGTAGTTATTATTATTATTATTATTATTATTATTATTATTATTATTATTATTATTATTATTATTATTATTATAGCGTCTAATAATTTGTTAGAAACATCGTGTTTACTTAAATCGTAAATGTGACACGTGTAAGCACAAATTTTGTATGCTAGTAAATTCGCCGCAAGTAAACATTCCGAAGTTGCCATTCAGTCACCGCTTTCAACATCTTAGAGAGTCACACAGCTTCTATTACCTTAAGAAAGGTATTTTTGTGCTGGAAGAAGTTATCTGTTCGTATGTCTACGTAGAACGACATATGTTTGTGGAGATAATTGTACTTGTCTACTTTCTAAATAATTATTTTCCCTGGAGAACGACACTACTATCTTTGGACAAAAACATTTTCCGAAATTACTTCTAAATTGGAACAGGACAATACAAAATGTGCTTCACAGTGTAAATTCTGGCCCTTTTGTGTTAGTCTTCGTCTGACGTCTTCATCCGCCATCTTGGACCGGAAATGAATTTTCGACTGTATCAATTTATAACTCTTTCTTCACAGGACTTATGTGTTTTCGTAACTTTAGAACAAATATCTGGATCTCCAATGTAAATGGTAAGTCTTGTCTCATATATTTACCTTTTCTCGATGTTTGTATGGAAATATTTTTTTTGGTTAACATTTTCAAAGCTTGTTGTCTTCACTATTTCTTTGTGTTACTCTGAACGAGCCCATACGTAAAATAAAGAAATTGGGGAATCGTCTTTCGGGATATATGAGATTGGATTGATATTCCCCTGGTTCATTTTACTTGAAATCTTAGTGAAAACAACAGGCATATTTTTAAGAATGTCGAAAGAGGAGAGTTTCTGTCTACTCCAACTCAAGAACAGTTGGAAAATTTTAAGAAGGATAAATTACTTGAACTTGCCATAACGTATGAACTCTATGAAGCAAAGGTTTCCTTAAGTAAACAAAAAAAGCAACCCAAAAAAATAATCCCACATTTGTTAGAGAAGAATATTTTTGACAACAGTGTTTTGGCATCTATCAGTAAGCCTGTAACTGACGCTGACATTAAAATGGCGGAACTAAAAATGAAATATAAAGATTTATATAGAATTCAATCCTTAACATAAAAGTTAACTACAGAGTCGTAACATAGTAAAGTTTGACTACTTATATTTCGGAAGCAATTGGGCTGAGACTAGAGTTATCAGAGACAGTTATCTTTACAGATATAATTTTGTAAACTAGATTCTGGAAACGGGTTTTCATACTAACCATGATATAGTATGATTTTTTTTAATGACAAAGAAATATAATTTACCGATGCAGCACCAATCTGATGTTTATCATATTAAATTTATGCAAAAACAGATATTCATATAACATTTATGTTATTTGTGAAGTATTAATTGTGTATCTGTAATACCTACAGATGAAAGATGCATTCTGCAATATTAAAATGGAGAAAAGTTGATAGCAGGCCATATAAAAATGCACTCTTGATGTAACCTTTTTTCGAAAACAATCGGAATTAGGTTATTTAGATAGTATCTTTTCTATTTTAAGATAGAGAATATGAACTTAAGTCGCAAGTTTTGCTGCCGTACCAGTATTCGTAGTCCGATTCTGATTTTAGATTAGTTTTTTTTTCTCTTTACCTTTGTTTTGATCCATGGCCTAGTTCGAGATATTTTAGGTATTCATTTTAAAGAGATTGTTTGTTCCTTACAAAAGGAGCTTTACATTATGAGTGTCTGCGACAGTGTACAGTAGGTAATCTGGGAATGACATTTATTGCCCATTATACTTTAATTTGTTTACAGGTCAGCCTTTTAATGACACGAACATCATGGTGAGTTCATCTTAGAGAAAACGTTAGATTAATGATGTATGATGACACGTACACCAAAGTAAGTCCAGTTCTAACAAAGGTAATATACTGAGAAACAATTTGAATCTCTAGTCCCATGGATGGACGGACTGACAGGCAGGCAGGCAGGGTATGCTAATTGCCAAATGTGAAACTGTGATAGTTGAAAATAAAATAGTATTTAAATACATTAGGAGCAAGAAATATTGGTACTGATTACATGTAACGAACCATTATTTATTGTGTCCGTTTGTGTTAATTATTGACTATGAATTTTGTTTTTCTATGAAACTATAGACTATCAGTTTAAACACGTGCATTTAATAAACAAACTTCATTTTTAATAAATATAATATAAAATAATAATCATCATCATCATCATTATCATCATCATCATCATCATCATCATCATCATCATCATCATCATCATCATCATCATCATCATCATCCATTAACCAAAGAGGTCGTAGGAGCACCAAAGTTGACTTTATATCTCTCCATATTTCTCTGTTCTATACTGCCCTTTGGAACTCTCCAAATTAAATGCCTGTCCACTATTTGATGTTGTTTTCCCACCTCTTTTTCAGTTTGCCACTTTTTCACCCTCGCACTGTGCCTTGCGAGATTGTTTTTGTTACTCAAGATGATCTTGAAACATGATCGTACCACTTCAGCTTGCGATTTTTTACAGTGGTCAAGAGGTCTTCATAGGATCCGATGGCTCGTTGGATCCTGTTGTGGCCTTCTTAGTTGGTTATATGGTCAATGTATGAGATGCCGATTTTTTTGCGATAGCGTATCATTTTGAAGGTCTAAATCCTTCTTTGTAGAACTGATAGTTACGTGCATGCTTCACAAGCATACAGAAAGAGGGATATGACAATCAACCGGATCAGCCGTATTTTGTAACCAAAAGCAATGTTGGTATCTTTCCATATTGGTCTCAACCTTGTTTTTGCTGCAGTTGTATAGGCAATCCTGCAAGGTAGTTCTGGTTTGGAGCCCTCTTCTGTGATAATTGATCCCTAGAACTTGAAGTTGGTGACTCTTTCCAATTTATGTTTACTGTTATTTTTTTCTTCACTGATATCATTGATGTTGTTTGTTTTCAGCTTGGTTATTCGGTTCTAATCTCTGTAACAAATGCTGTGAAGCTTGTGCAGAGGCCCGAAATCAAGCCATCCATGTCGTTTTGATCTCCTGTTAAACTGCCAATGCCATCTGCTAAGCGTAGGTTGGTGATTGTTCTTTCTCCGATGCTGACACTGCCCTTGTAGTCATGCAAGGCATCCTCCATAATGATTTCCAGGAAACCGTTGAAGAGTGTAGGTAATAGTACACATCCCTGTCTGACTCCAACTGCTGTTTGAAACCAATATCCTTTGCTGCAATTCATGAAAACAGCACCGGTGTCTCTGTCATATATATGCTCAACAACCTGCTCCAGGTTTGAGCTGATATTGTACTTCCTCATAGTAACCCATAAGGCTGCATGCCATACCCTATCAAAGGCCTTTTTAAAATCTATAAAGAAGTGGTATAGATACTGTTGATGCTGAATGTATTTCTCGCAAGTCTAAGATTGATCAAAGACTTGTTTTATGGTGCTCCTTCCTGCTTGCAAGCCTGTCTGCTCTTTAGCAATAATTATCTCTGCTTGAGGCTTTATGTTCTTAAGAATTATCTTCAGCATGACTTTACTCTGGTGACAGATCAAACCGATGGTTCTGTAATTTTAGTGTGGCTCTAGGTTTCCTTTCTTGGGGAGCAAGATGACCAAAAATCGAATCTATGTGGTGGGACATTCTCCTGTCTGCCATATTTCTTTTGCTGATCCTTGTTAGAACTGTGATTATCTCTTCTCCTCCTGCTTCAATGAGATATGCTTGTATGTTGTCAATGCCGGCTGACTTTCTTTTCTTTAGTGACCTAGCTGTAAGTTCTACTTCTTCGCAAAATAATGGGATCGTGATCAATTTCTTCTGCCTGAGAGCAAATTAGTACTTCTAGATCTCATTCAGTCTTTGTACAGTTCTGAGCAGTATTCTGTCCACATAAAAGTAAAAATGTAATAGGAAACAAGGGTTTTAGCCCAACCCTTGTTTTTACCCCTACTGCTATGTATAAACTATCCCCCACCCCCTTTTTTTCAAAAAGTATTAGTAAAGTTTCTAACCACACCCCCTTTTCTGTTATTACAGTGTTAGGTAGAGAGTTATATACACGAATTATATTCTCAGATAAACTTCCTTGTACAGGATGTACATCCAGGTAAGTTAACAAAAGATATTTTACAAAAACAACAAGTGTTAGAAGGTTAAATTAATAATTCATCCATCCAGGTAAGCTTTTGTCCTATAGAGATGTGCAGACAGGTATTTTATAACCAGACAAAAACAACAAGTGGGAAGGTCATCTAGGTAAACTCGTGTCATACAGGGTGTGCAGACAGGTATTTTATAACCAGACAAAAACAACAGGTGGGAAGGTCATGATTCATCTAGATAATCTCTTTCATACAGAAGTGACGAATTTTTAGAACAGAGCATGCGTAGAATGTTCATGAATTATTCTAAAGAAGGCAAGACAGACGGGTTTTATTATCAGTCTACTGCAAGATTTTCATCGGATAACATGTGTGCTGTGCAGGGTGGAAATTAAACTACGCATTAGAACGTGGCGATTTCAGTTAACAAGACGGAAATTAAACTACTCCGGGTGTGGTTAGAAACTTTACTAATACTTTTTGAGAAAAAGGGGGTGGGGGATAGATTATACATAGCAGTAGGGGTAAAAACAAGGATTGGGCTAAAACTCTTGTTTCCTATTACTACTAGTAACACATTCCAAATAGAATAAACGCAATAATGACAGAAAATTAGGAATCAGCTTGTAATATAATAAATGATCTGATGCTTTCATATTTTTTGAAATAAGTTGATATTGTAGATTTTTAATCACAGCTGAACTATCACTCTAACCCACTGTGCGGAAAGCAAACAAATTATAACCTTCGACGTTCAAAAAATATGGTTACATTCTAGCAAATCATGTTATTCTCTCGATATTATTTAGTGAAACAATCTGAATTTACAGAATTTAAAGTAACATGTATTACAGAGCTTTAGAAAAGTTATTATGTCCAAATATAATATGTAACAAACTGCAAAGTTTTATAAATCGAACACTGGATATTATCCATACTAGATTACGACACAGAGTAAGTTCATTAAAAGCTGACTTTTACCGTGTTCACCCTGCTGAAATCCGTTTTGTTCTCGCGGTAGAATCGAGAACACCATGCATTTCTTCATGTTCTATCCCAAGTGCAATAGACAACGAACTGGGTCGACGAGAAAATTACTTTCAATGTCATGTGCAACTATTCGCATAGTTTTATCTCTTAGGGGTAAAGGGGAAGCAAATGAAAAATATAGAATGGTGCACAATATATGCAAATATGTAACCAATACTGGTCAATTTAAAAAAAAACTTACTCAAATTGTGATTACAGTCTTTTTGCCTGCACCTCTCTCTCTCTCTCTCTCTCTCTCTCTCTCTCTCTCTCTCTCTCTCTCTCTCTCTCTCTCTCTCTCTCTCTCTCTCTCTCTCTCTCTCTCTCTCTCTCTCTCTCTCTCTCTCTCTCTCTAATAATTTTTATTTGTATTATTTTTTGCATTATTGTATATGTTGTAATACTTGTATAATGTAGTGAGAGTGAGAGGGCTAATTTAGGTTGTTAGTACTTGTGCCCAATCTAATTGTATCCTATTGTGACAATAAAATATATTTAAACAAACCATGAAGGGTTACTTCATACAGAGATAACGTCAAATAACCACAATTGATGTTAAATACTAAGTGTTAAGCACATCAGGTTGAAAAAAGGATATTTTTACGTATATGTAATTAAATTGCTCGTGTGTTAGTTAGAAGATTTTAATTTTACTTTTGCTTCATTATAACTTTATGTAATGCTTTTATCACGAAATTCGATATTTTTCACTTAAATTCTCTTTGTATAGAACGTAAAATTATTATATTAGCATTACTTTGGGTTTGCAAACTCGTAAACACTAAGTGGAAATGATTGGTTGTTTCCATGGTCATGTTTTGGCCCACGTGTTACCAATGTGTAAACAGGATTTTTTTTCTTTTTCATTTTTAGCGTGAGAGTCAGATATCTTAGATAAGGCTATTCTAAAATACGTGACAAATGATATTTTTTATTGCTATGATCAAGTTAGAAATTACGTATTTTGTCACGTTTAATACCATGCCATCTAAAATCAGGCTTAAAACAGCAATTTGGTATTAAATGAATTTAGCCGTACAAAAATACCTTCAGGAGCTCAGAGGTATTTCTGTTGTTGTCATATTTTGAGTTATTTATTATTCAAAAATAATTTATTTTCTCTGGAAAATAAGCTTGGACAAAAACATTCAGTTGAAATTATTTGGAATTGTAATGCCGGAATATTATTCTTGATTCACAAAATTCAACGAAGAACTATTGCCATTAGTACAACGATTTCATTTGACGTCATCGACTTCAATATTAGAATTTCATTGCGCATCGAATCTGGATTCAATTAGAACTGTTTAGTACTAGTACTTATATTTTTCAATTCTAGGGTTAATTTTTGGATTATTTTCACAAACCAAAAAGCCATTTTTTTCTATTTTTACATTGTTTTCTAGGTAAATAAATTATTTTGTTAAAATTTGCTAAGCTTGATGATCACTCTTTTCTCTTGTTATTTTTGTACGAGCCTACATGTAACAATAGAAACTGTCTTATGAATCTATGGTCACAATTAGGTAGCAGAAAGAAAGCAAAACTAACCAACAAATCAACAACCCAATATTAACAAGTTGGTGCCTAACATAGCTAATAGCCCTCCAAAACAAACAGGATATTTCCGGATCTTTTACTTGTTCGACGACAAATAATTGTATTTTGGCACCCGGATTAGACATAAGAAAATAAATACTTAAAAGAGGATCACAATGATAAATACATTTTGATTAATCTATAACAGAAGGTAAAGTGATCTCATCAAAAGCTTAACCATTACATGTGTCAACCTAAGGATCAGATTCCTGATCAACTTCATCCTCAAGAGCTTTTTGTTATAGCTCTAGTAAATGTGCAATCCGGGTATAAATCAGGGGTTTCATTTTCAATTGGATCAACCTTATGATCCAAGCAAATCGTGTCAGTTACAATTGGATTAACCACAACCTTATTTCCAGTTAAACCATTGCCTAGTGATAAATGAACACCCAAATGGACAAAGAATTCACAGCGTCAACAATTAATGTTCCAAAAACTAAGTCGGACGACAAATTAAATTAACATAATGGAGAGGAATGTATAAAACCGCCCTCAACTCCCTGAGCATGATTAATTTGAAAAAAAAGACTTCTCAAACAAAGGCAAAGTCTGTGATAAGAAAAGACTGAGAAGTTCTCGTATCCCTTAATATGTTTACGAGATTGGTTTGGCCGAATTACCATAAGTGATACAGAACCCTTCATCATGAATGGTTCATAATTGTCATTAATATAATCAGGATGGGGTTTGTTTAATCCCACAAATATATTGTTTCGAATATATGCCATTGATCTACCAGAAACAAAAGCATATGGAACTGCTCTGTCTTTATTATCTTACTTTCTTTTTAACTTAAATCAATTTCATGAAATAAGTGCGCGTAAAAAGATATTAGGATTTCTGATTGATTAGTCATATCAGACGTTGGATTCTTATTAGTCTGATTGAAATGTGAAAGTGCTTGCTTGAGTTTGATTTGGTTTTCTTACTAACCATCTGCTGAGAGAAAGACTTATTGACAAATGAAAATTGGTGAGCCAAGAAATATTTGTCAGCTTTAGGAGCAAAGTTTTCTAAAGTATTTATCTTATATTCAACAAAAAAGTTTTGACGTCACAATGGACGCAGTTCTTGAACTCTTTGACTAATATGAATAGTCTAAGTTGTAAAATAGTTGTTATTTTTCTATCTCAAATTCGACATTGATCTGGCTAGTTTTGTTTTTGCAACCTCTTCCTCGGGTTCCATCTGATAACCCTTGATGATACATTTTTGACCAAACTAGAACCAGCACTTGATTCAACTGGCCGTGAAGTAATTACTTGAATAGTTTTGCCAACACATACACTCTGTAATAAGAAGGTCCAGTGTTACCTTGGCCATTTTAATTTGTCGGCTATTTTTCCAAAATGGGAAAAATATTGACCTACATCTTTTTCTTTTAAAGGGATTTACAATCTACTATCTTGTGTAATATCAAACACTCAAATTACATTAGTGGGATGCTTTTTTAACATTCTAATTCACATCCATCTCTCTTTCTTATTCTTATACTTTTAATTTCATTTTCATCTCCCATTCTTATTTCTGAATCTGCAATTTCATTTACATCCCCTCCTTTTGCATTGCAATTTCATTTCCTTTCTTATTTTTTAAAATTTGTCTCTTTCTTCTTTCTGAAGAGTGTTAATTTCGCTTTCTTTTTTCTGTATTTGCATTTTCATTTTCATTTCGTTTTTTTTCTTTTTGACTTGTCTCTCTTTTTATCAAGCTGCTCATGCTTTCTTAACTTGATTTCATTCTTATATTTAAATTTGAATTCCATAACTTGCAAGTTAGAGCCAGATTCTGACTTGCTACTTAAATCCAAAATACTTTTCTCCAAAATAATCATTTCTAACAAATACTGAGCAAAGATTTTATAATTTTTTGTTTTAACAAAAAAGGCTTTGCCTCTGAAAGATTATATTATCAAGCAAGTTGGAGCGATTCGACCGTTTTCAAGGATTCGAACCGTTTATGGAAAGGATTTAAAATAAAACTTTCCACTTTAGTTGACATTATGAAAGCTTGTTGGTTTCGCTATGTAAAATCAGAAGATTAGGGACTAAAAGAATTCCGATATAAATGAATTTTAATTTTAAAAATGAATTCAATTTCTCTGAGATTCTTTTACCTAAGGAGCTCTAAATGAATGAAAGTTCATTCATATAAGTTTCAAAACAGAAAATTTACTGGTTCTCTAATAATTGTGACCTTGTCAGGATGGCGATGTTCAGAACTCTTTCGACTAATTTATTACAGTTCCAGAATAATAGCATAGTTTAAATAATGAGCATTTTCTATTTTCACAGAACAGTCCAAACAAAAGTATTTTCCACTTGAATAATATCTAAGTACAACATAACAAACTTTGTAATGCTTACAATAGGAACACAAGAAATGCGATCTACTTCAAAATCGGACTGAAACTGATTTCTCAGTCCTCTCATTATATACACTGTCCAGTGCCGTCTTAAAAATATTGTAGGCTCTGGGCAAAGCAATGTACTGAGGCCCCCAACCGGCCCTACTATTCATTAACAATATGGGCAGCATGATGCCCCTAGAAGCCTGAGGCTCTGGGCAACTACCCAGTGTGCCCATACCTTAAGACGGCACTGACACTATCTTCTGATTCTAGATAGACAAATCTTATAAGTAAAATTACTCAAAATATACCATAATGTTCATCTAAGTTGTACGTCGAAAAAAAAAAACTTTTAAAAGAATAATTTAATTTAAGCGATATACATTATTCATAATTTTCGAATATGCTTGAGAAGTCAGGGATATACACTCAAAATAAAATTTGGAATGGCTGGAAAAAAAAAACATTAAGCGGAAACTCCACGAAACGTTATAGGTCTGCCATTTATTCAACTAGAGGGTCAGATTATGAGGAGGTTGTTTAAGAAATCATTTTGCTACAAAGGAAATTAGACATGATGCATCAAATACAATCTATCCAAATCAGTGGAGTGGCAAACGACCAAGCAACCACAATCAGTACTGGATTTACCATTATGCATTATGCACAGGCCCCGTGTTGGCTGTTCAGACATATATCCACAAACTGGATATGTTTAACACTGATGATATTTTAAGCCCTATGTACTATGTCCAAATTTTATTTTCTTTATTTTGAAAGGTAATTATGTAATTTAAATACACACGCCTTTGTCATTAAAATTAAGGTTTTTTTCGTATTTATCGCTTGCAGTGAGGTCAATGGTGGCCGCACGTGAGGTGTGGAATGCGGAAAATGTGAAATATGCAGCTGCCTGTATTTGTACAAATTAAACTATCCCCGCAGTCATGAAACAATATGAAACTTTCAAGAAGTTTTCCTTAAAAATAGTTTAAATCTTTTATAATTGTATGTTATATCGCTCATGCAAGAAACTTATTTAAAACCAAATTTTGGTCGTTATAAATTATTTTATACAGAGCTGCATATTCTCAAAATATTATGCAGTTTATAGCTGCATATACGCTTTTATCGTAGCAACAGTTTACAAGGGAGGTAATTTTGTTATTACAGTTATTATGCCCTAAAACTAGTAGCGTTTGCTTTATCAGAAAAACCAGACACACGCATTCTTTAAAAATGATGGAAACTGTTCACATCTGAAATAATTCGAGGAGGTGTCAATTTGAAGACGATTTGTTATACGACGATAAATACAATCGAGATCGGTTTATCAGAGAGTCCTTTTCGACTTGAATTCAGGATAAATTTACCTCTATAAGAGTATTATTTACATAGGTTTGCAATATTGTGGAAATGGTGCTAATGCATTTGAAGTTTGTTGGTATAAAAGACAATCCAAGAAAGTAATTGACATTCATGTACATTTAGCTGCTACTATACAGATGGTCTGAATCAGCGGCCGCACTGATGATTGGGTCCTGGAATTTTGTTTGCTTTTTTAAAAATAAAAAACGTTACCGAAAATGCTTAATAGGAATTACTACAAACATCATTAGTAAAAAAAAATCACTTTGTTGCAGGGCATCCACAGGGCGGGAACCCATGTGCCTGACTATCATATCATGTTCTACCAGTAGTTCAATCAACATTTCGTTTTTTTCCTTCTCTGACTTTTATATCATGTTTTACCAGTAGTACTAGCAACCGTTCGTTATTTTCCTTCCCTGACTTTCATATCATGTTCTACCAGTAGTACTAACATTTCGTTATTTTCCTTCCCTGACTTTTATGTCATGTTTTACCAGTAGTACTAGCAACCTTTCGTTATTTTCCTTCTCTGACTATCATTTCATGTTCTACTAGTAGTACTAGCAACATTTCGTTATTTTGTTTCCCTGACTACCATATCATGTTCTACCAGTAGCACTAGCAACATTTCGTTATTTTACTTCTGTATCATATCATATTTTACCAGTAGTACTAGCAACATTTCGTTATTTTCCTTCTCTGACTTTTATATCATATTTTACAAGTAGTACTAGCAACCTTCCGTTATTTTCCTTCAGTGACTATCATTTCATGTTCTACCAGTAGTACTAGCAACATTTCGTTATTTTGTTTCCCTGACTAATATTTTATGTTCTACCAGTAGTAGTAGCAACCTTTCGTTATTTCCCTTCTCTATCATATCATGTTCTACCAGTTCTCCCTATCAACATTGCATTATTTCCCTTCCCTTACATTCATATCATGTTCTACCAGTAGTACTAGCAACCTTTCGTTATTTTTTTCCCGGACTACCATATCATGTTCTATCAGTAGTACTAGCAACCTTTTTGTTATTATCCGTCAGTATCATATCATGTTCTACCAGTAGTACTAGCAACATTTCGTTATTTTCTTTCTCTGCCTTTCATATCATTTTCTACCAGTAGTACTAGCAACATTTCGTTATTTTGTCCCTGACTACCATATTATATTCTACCAGTAGTTCTAGCAACCTTTCGTTATTTTTCTTCTTTATGATATTATATTCTACCAGTAGCATTAGCAACATTTCGTTATTTTCTTTCTCTTGCCTTTCATATCATGTTCTACCAGTAGTACTAGCAACATTTCGTTATTTTCCTTCCCTGATTACCATGTCATATTCTACCAGTAATATTAGCAACCTTTCGTTATTTTCCTTCATATTATCTGAACCCAGAAATTACTGGTGTATGGTCTACTTTAAACGAACTACAGCCAAAAAAATATGATACGATTTGTGGAAACAAAGTGTTTTAGATCAGTATTTCGACAGTCAAGGGTCATTTTGCTCAATGGCACAATGATCTAATATATGTTTTAGTTCATTCTTGAGTCAGAGGTAACAAAAGGTTTTCTAGATTTTAATCTGTCAAACCTGTATTTGCTTCTTGTTTACACATTTAGCAATATTTATATTTTGTCTACTTTCCGACGGTTAACTCACGCTAATGACATAGGATATCTATCTACCTTGGTGTGTGTGTGTGTATGTGTGTGTGTTAGGAGCGACCTGCACTAAAATAAAAGAAACTTCATTTTACGTGTGATGATTTGAAGAATAACAAATAACTTATTCTGACAATTATGAAATACAACGGTACAGTGAACACGTTATTAATTTTCAAAGATTGTTATGTATATTTAATTTGTTTTATTTCTTGAATTTTTTTCAACGATTATTTATATCTGTATTTTCTAGCTGACCTTTGTTCAAAATCAAGTTAATGATGTTCCACAGCTAACATTTCTCAGTGATTATTGATTAATGATTCAGATCGGTATCAAGAGAAGTAAACCTGTTAACTTCTAATACAATGTTGGATTTAGTTTTTCACTTACAAACTCCTAAGCTTGCTAACAACACTTTGAATGTATTAGTGAGAAGATTGACCTAGATTCTGGCTCTATTAATTCCTCATGGCTTTGTAAATCATTGTTGTTTACTTGAAATATTAGTTATCCCTGCCTTAACATCTGAAGCGGAATCAGTCATATTATTATGTTCAGTTAAATTTGGGTGGTTTTATTTATTTGAATTATTTACTAGAATTACAAATTGCTCCGTAATATTTTTAGACCAAGACATAGATCGCAAATTATAGCGAGTTCATTCAGGAACATTTTGGATTATATTATTGTGATACATGAAAAGACTGTTAAGATATCTCTATGTTCCAGGCCATTGGGACACCACTGCAATTCAATTGGAACTCCATATATTTGGACTTGGGATAGGATGTTTTGTATCATTTCGGATTAAATTCACAGTACTGCAAGTTCCTTTCAAATTTATGAAAATATAGTTCACGTTTTTATTCTAAGCAAATAAATTATTTGTTGAAATTTACAAAGCTTGTTGGATTTTGTTCCTATCTGTCTCGGTTCAAGACCAATTCAGTAGCTTAAACACTACATCTACGCACACACACACACACACACACACACACACACACACACACACACACATTTGAGCACAAATATCAGATATCAACTTGTATCTTTTTTACGCTCTACCTCTTTCACTCTCCATGAGCTTAACTAAACGCACAAAATTAAAAAGTAATTATTTATATTCCTCTCTCTCTTTTTCATTTATGGCACCATCATTCTCTCTCTCTCTCTCTCTCTCTCTCTCTCTCTCTCTCTCTCTCTCTCTCTCTCTCTCTCTCTCTCTCTCTCTCTCTCACACACACACACACACACACACACACACACACACACACACACCAAACCACATACAGATTATATATCAATGTTTTGTGGTCTTCGAAGGATGACTCGTTGATGATACATTCACGGATGGAAGCCTCTCATACCTTATATACTACTACTACTACTACTACTACTAAAACAACTACTACTTCTACTACTACTACTACCACTACTACAACTACTACCACTACTACTACTACTACTACTACTACTACTACCACTACTACTACTACAACCTCCATTACTAATATGTTTACTACTACTACACACATACGCGAAACAATCAGCCATTTAAAACCCACTTCCTCTTTTTTCATGGGATAATTTTTCTACCCCCTCCGGTGTGTACACGCGCGTTTGCTTAGTAACCCCTGTTTCATATTGTTATAATTCTAACAGTACGCTCACAGGTCAGGTCCTCAGCTGCCAAATTGGTTTTGTCTTGCGCGCTCTTCACTGAATTAAGATACCCGATAAATGCTACTTACTGAGCACGTTCGTTTCTTAACCTAACTATTTGCAAGTGATGGACAATATAGATCGAAGAAAGATTACATCGGCACTTTTGTAGATACATATTCTATACTCTGTGCAGAAGAACGTTATGGTGTCTTTGGGAAACCGTAAAAGAACAGTGAGCAGTCAGCCTGCTTGTTAAATCGAGAACTTCCGTTTGGTTGAGAAGGCAACAAGTTGACAGTGTTATAGACCCCCTTGCGACATGGTAAGTTTTGATTTTAAGCTAAAAAGTGTACACATACAATAAACTTTTTGCTGAATATATATATATATATATATATATATATATATATATATATATATATATATATATATATATATATATATATATATATATATATTGCGTTTTCATTTTAAAATAGAAAGTACAGATACAATAGTTTGTTTGCTGTTGTCTAAGGCGAATATGTTTTACTGGTACCATTTATATTATAGTTCGTGTTATTATGCGCGTTATGTACTACTTGATCTTACTCTGCTCCCCTCATGTACACATAAGCGACTTACACCCCACTTTTGTCCTCTGTGCATACAAACTAGATAGGCGGCAGCAGATAATAGGTTTGCTAGTGGTTTCAGATTACTTACCCGAAAATTGCTGATATATACAGATAAACGGTGCAATGCATCGCTCGACTGATCAATTATAAAACCACAAGGAGTGCTAACAGCGCATTTGCAAAACAGCTTCATAAAATATGCACAGTAACTTCTTCTAACCAGACAAGTGTATATCCCATTCTTCTTATATCGATAAGTTATTCAACAAATGCAATATTACTATTGCAGCGTAACTAACTTTGTGAAACTGGTCTTTTTTTACGGCACGTTTGTTAAGTAAGCGTGACTCAATCCCAAACATTTAACAGCAAATCAATCAAATTGCTTGTTTTATTTCGCGTGTTATTTTCGTTAGCTTTGAGACCTTTAGCTTGTCAGATACGTCACATTAGGGAATACCTGGCAAGGGAGAATGTATATATTTTCCATTCCTCGGCTGTAAATATAGATTTCATTTTACCAATTAGAAATACACATATGAGATATTCAGTTTCACTTGGACATGTTTTATATCTGTGCTGAAAAAAAACAAGAGCGTGCGTCATCAGCCTTAATCAAGTAAGATGCATTCATTTATTAGTACTATAAATCATTATCAATATCATGCTCAATATCATCATCTTCTTCATCATCATCATCATTATCATCTTCTTCTTCTTCTTCTTCTTCTTCTTCTTCTTATTATTATTATTATTATTATTATTATTATTATTATTATTATTATTATTATTTTTATTATTATTATTATTATTATTATTATAAGTTATGTTTACTTTCAATGGCTTTGGTAGCAGTGTATGCAGCAATCAGTACCTACAAGAAGTGTTAATTTTGCTAGCCTTGTTATATATCGATCAATTGCATACCTGTGTTATATCCGGCACTGCCAATAGTTGACTTAATCGTACGTAATGCATAAATTATGATATTAGAGACCAAGCACTATCCTACTGTTCGACCAACATGCAAAGCCGCAGACATAATGTTGATCTGGATCAAGATAATATCGATGCAGTTTATGGCGATATGATTATAAGGTAGGTTTACTTAAAGGTTCTTTTAATAGATTCTTAGTATTTTTTCAAGATGGGTAGTGTCGGGTGATTGGTGGATTGTTGTTGTGGATAGGTGTTGCAATGTTGGAACATTTAGCATGATTACCTGTTTGCAGGAGGGGGAAATTTGCATTATTAAAACCTTAATGTAACGAATCCTAGATTGTTACGGATGGAACATCAAAAACAACACAATACAGACATTGGCAGTTTAAATGAATCTGTATTTCTTTTTATCTCTACATATGGCGATAGAAACAATAATCAATAATTTCCATCAACTAGAAAATGACGCAAACGTTAATGCGTCTTATTTTCGAGATATAAGTTGTATTGATATAAACAAGTGTTATACTAACGCATGGAGAAATCCGTGTTTCGTACATTATAAACTGCATTAGTCTCATCATTGATCTTTGTGTTTCTGAGTTGGCCACGTTCTTTTAAATCATAACGGATTCTCCATCTGAACCACTGAGATTAAGCTGTTTTCAGTATTATAATTTTTAAGAGCACTTGAAATCACTGTGCAGTGTATCTATACGTTTGCTTGTTTGTTTTTTTTTTTTTGTTTTGTTTTGTTTTGGTTTTTTTTCAATTTGTGATCACATATCACGGTAATATTACATTCAAACAGATTAAGTAAATTATTAACACATGATGTAGAGAACATAATTCCATTGAGGTTCCAGGTAAGAATGTTAAGACATTTGTTTTGCAACAGTAATCTAGAAAACGTATATATTTGTAATATTGCAATATTCTTTAGTGTCATTTGAACGGATATATTTTCGAGACAGTATAGAATAGAATATTTCCTTGTCTAGAGAAGAATGTAGGACAAAATTTCGTCACATGAAATAAAGAATCATCAGGATTATTCCTGTAAGTGGTATTACCAGCACGGTCTAGCCGAGTTCAGCTTTTAAAATTGTATTACATGTCGCTTATTAATTACCTGCAAAAATTATGGATTTATCCATTAAAAAAATCCCAACGTTGTTTAGCTTCCCAACACACAGCCGCCATCTTAACCAGGACATAATATCCAATGTAAGATTTCATTAGAAACAAATACTAATGTTACTCACTCCATCCCAAAAAAAAGAACAGTATAAAGAATTTACATTAAATTACATTCGTATGCTTTTGATTACGCCTTTATCTTGTATGTTGTCATGCCAGCTTTTTTAATGTCAGTCGGTGTAATTAAACGTGTAAAAAAAATTAGAAAATATTATATGTGTATATAGATCTGAATAACACAGTAGCCACATTATAGATTCGTATATTTGAAGCAGATTATACACCTAAGTGAAACAAAGAAAGTATTTACACAGATATCTTAATAATTCTTATCGAATTCAGACGCTTTCTTTAAAACAGCATGGGGTCAAAAATGGCAGAACTGATCAGAGCATTCAACGTCATTTTACTTTGTTGGAGTAATTTCAAATGGAAATTTGGTGTACATGCCATTATAGAGGAAGTTTATGTACTATTACATTCGATTAATTTACGGATGGAAGCTTCTCATATAACGATATTTATGACATATATATATATATATATATATATATATATATATATATATATATATAATATTACGTTTTGTAAAAACGTAATAATTAAGATATTAAAAATAATTAAGTATTCGGTTTCTTTTGAGCACGACTTATTTATCAATAAATAAAGTGCCCTCAGGATCATCTATACTAATTATATCTAACTAATGCATTCTTTCTTCTAACGATTGTCCTATTTTTGTGTCTATTTACCCTTGTTAGTATCATTATCTCTCAATCAAAATATTGATGATGACAACATATAAGACAAAGGCTTAATCGACAAAGCATCTGAATGTAATTCAAATTAACTTCTCGACACCATTTTTGAGATTTTTGTTGATTAAAATTATTTTGCATGCTTTATACAATCTCACATCTCAGGTTATATCTTATGAAGTTTATGAAATACGTTAAATTGTCTCTTGCAAGTCTTCGATCGTTCAATTAATTTTAGAAATTCTAATTAAAATATGTACTTGCATGAGATCTTCCACTAATGTTAATATATAATTTTGCATGTCATTGTAAGCTTTCATTAAAATAAACCACAGTTGTTGCAACAGAGATAAATTCATTTAGCCCTGCCCCACAATTTCTGTGCCAGTTTAATACTTATTTCATCTATATTACACTAGTAGACTGTAAAATGAAGACAAACCTTCAAGCGTGACCTCTGTTTCACCTTTTGGAAACTATATGAAGATACCATTTCATCTCGTGAGTGCTTAACTCTTTAAACATTTATTTCAATTTCCTTTCCACTAGCCACTAGATGTTAGATTAGCACTGTAATCATCAGTCATATATAATTTGTTGTTCTACTTATCAGTGTGAAAAGAAGTCGACTGATGATACCTGAACGTCATGTCGGTGCGAAATGCATAGTTGTTATTTTGTTTGGACTCAGTCGGGTCAAAGTTCCAGGTCATTTAACACTAACAAAAAGTGTTGGATCCGATACATGAAACAAATTATAAGTGTTTCACAATTATAAATGTCATGTTTATATATTTTGAATTGTGTACTTGAACTCTTGGCCCGTAAGTGAGGGTAGATCTTTGGTTCCTGACTATTCTCCTATTTGCTGTCCTGTTTGCAAGAGATAAATAGTTCTTTACGTATATTTAAGCTCAAGGTCTGACCTTATATATAACTGAGAATGTTCTAGAAGGGAATTTGTGACACACATTCTGGTCATTTTATTGTGTTTAGGATTTTACATAAGGTAGTAGTAAACACAATTTTTTTATTCTTGTCTTTTGATCAGTTTCTAAGAATATATTAAGCTTACAGCTGTGTTCAAGTGTAAGTTGAGAGAAGTTATTTAAATCATTTAATTTTAATTACAAAGTGCTCAATAATTTTTGGAATTTAAACTCTATTTTAAGATCAGTGTAAATTAAATCAAGGACTGTTTAGACTGCATGAGTGGTATTTCATTATATTCAAGAAATAACATCTCAGTACATTCAAGACTACTTTGATTCACCTGGACATTCAAGATTGTGGAGTTAATTCAAAACTGAAAGTATTCCTGGACATTGTGATAAGACGTTTAGGATCATTTGGGATTTGATTCGCAATGTCATGTCTTTTTAATTTTCACTTTGCATTTTAAGAAATGAAGATGTTTGTTTAACTGGATTATTGCTTGAATTTTAGGTTTGAATTTTTAAACATTTTTATGACATAAGATAGTAACAGTAAACCACATAAGAAAAACAGAATTGTTAAAAATATAATAAAATTTAAATGTTTGGATGTAACTCGTAAGACTTGTACTGTAGTCATTAACATTTATATAATTAATATCAATGCACATGTTTATACCAACATAATAACAAAAGAAACACCAGAGCATGTTCGCAAAACAATCACGGGAAATGTTTTAAACGAATCCAATATTGATATAAAAACACCAGACAATATATCAGAACCATTCTAAGTTGTCAGCAATGTCATGAATTTCTAAGTAAAAAACTAACATGCTAAGCTCAGATAAAGGCAAACTGTTTAACCTCGTTAATGAGATATATATATATATATATATATATATATATATATATATATATATATATATATATATATATATATATATATATAGAGAGAGAGAGAGAGAGAGAGAGAGAGAGAGAGAGAGAGAGAAAGAGAGAGAGAGAGATTAAATATTTATTATGCTTTTTATTACAAAATAATTGTCACTGATCAGGTAGAACATTAACCTGATTTTGAACAAAGGTCAATTCAAAATGCAAATATTCATAACATGTGAACATTAGGAAAACCCATCAAACAATACAAATAAAATTTGCATAATAGCTGAAACAACATTCTTTAGAATATTTACTTTTTTATGGAAATAAATTTGTGTTCAGTTTTAAATAAACGGTAAGTTTCACCTCTTTCTGTTATATATTTTATGACCTAGAGTAGTAACAGTATGCTCCAGTTTTGCATCTTTTAGCACAGCTAAGGTATTGCTATTTGGGCTTGGATCTGAAGGCAAGTAATATTTCGGGAACCCTGTAATTCGATAGTGCAAATCTCTTTGCAAGTTTTCTGCCAGGAAATCAAGTATATAGTTTTGGGCGTGTGTATTGTCAGCTTCTAAAGAAAGGTACGCTTCAAAGAGCGCAAACACTCTTCCTAAAAATCGTGTTTTCACATTGTTCTAGGCTGTAGGTGTTTGTGGAAGCAACATTTTACATTTTGTCCAACCGAAAACAAACTCTTTTGGAGGTGCCCTTAGTACGTTGGTATGTAATCTCATGAATGTCCTTAATGTATATCCAATACAAACGTACACACAGGGGTCCAAAGCTGATCATGCTGTTTTACAAACATAAAATATAGATTTTCTTGCATAATGTTACAACTTTAGTTACCCTGCGTATTCATTCCACCACCTGTTCCTTATTTTAGTTCGCGTTTTTTTTAAAGCTAAAGTATCGTTTCGCAAAATTGTACAAAACTTAGAAATATTTTTACCATTATGAATAATGGTTGCTTCAGGAAAGACTATCTGAAAGTAAGTATTTTTTCTTACTTTTTTCATTTGCAGTTTGTGAATTCGTGTGTTGATCTTAATCTAATAACACTCATATAAAGAAACACATATACATTTAGTATTATACTCAGGATACTATATTTTGGATAGAGTGAACGAGAGCAAGCCAAAGACACATACATAGATGGGTAGATATATAGATTTGAATGGGAAAATAAATTTGAATAAATGCGAAGAAAACATATTTTTCAAAGCAGCTCAAAGGTAGCGACATATCTCTTAGTCAGAAAATTTTCCCAATACTTAAGAAAAAAGCGGTAGTATTTCAAATACACAAGAAAGATAGCAAAAATGATGCCGCCAGCTACAGACCTACAGTATTATGACTATATACGGTAGAAAAATGGCAATTTAATATTTAAACAACTCAAAAGCCCCCAGCCCTCCATGCCGAAGGCTTAAATGTATGAACAACTTAAATATATAAAAATTTAAACAATATTAATAATAATAAACAATTCAAGCAATTTCTGGATATAAATCTTGCAATTGCACTTCATTAATAAATTTACACATTAATTTGGTCTGTTAATCAATGCCTTCTTTATTGCATCACATTCGAGATTAATGTCCTAAAGTGGGAGTCTCCTTCAAGTGACTAGTCTCTTGTACTCATCTGTATCAATTCTCATTTTCCCTGTCTCCTCCCCTCCTCCCATCCTTCCCTCGTTGAGAGTTTAGTACCATAACTACATGTACCCCGGATGTTTCCTGTGGAAAATATGATCATACATCCAGTTCTTATACTCCTCGTGTAATCTTCCACTTTCACACCGACTTCTCATCTGACAACTGGCGAACGCTTCCCTGTACCAGGCTCTCTCCACGCACACACACACACACACACACACACACACAGACACACACGGATGGCTATACTTATGAACTATATGAACTGGGACCGGGTTATGAACGCGTACTCAAATAATCACAGAATTTACTGAATTTGCAAATACACGCTTTACAAGGTTAAAATGTACTCTAATGCTGCTATTTTATCTAGATATTTTCTATACACAGGAAACTTAATGAGGTATTGAGTTTCACAAGTTTGACATTATGGACACTAAATTGTATTTCTGAGGACCGTGTCCATAATGCTATGTTTATATTATCGAGTAACAAGTTGTGAACCATGTGTCCACAGATCTGATGACAGAATAGTGTTATAATAAACGCTCATTGGTATCATGGGCGCAGCGTTATCTTTCGAGGCATACAACTTGATGAAAACTAGAGCTTTCTTGACGAAAATATACTTCTGTTATAAATAATATTACTTTTTAACGAGGAAAGGTAGTTCCATTGAGAAGAATAGTCAGCATTTAATCTGGGCCAGCGAGTGTAAGAGATAAAATACGTTTTTGTGATGAGAGCAACATTTTTTATTGCTGAAATAAGTACTTCAATCATACTGTTACTATTTACGTATATTTATTGTCAGACGCATGCAATCAATAAAAAATATATTATATAGCGGATAGTATAATAGTGATGAAGTTTAGCGTTTTGATGGAGAGAGAGAGAGAGAGAGAGAGAGAGAGAGAGAGAGAGAGAGAGAGAGAGAGAGAGAGAGAGAGAGAGAGAGAGAACAAAATATATTTAAATTTTCATTCCATCCTCATTATACATAGGATCAGTAAAGTGCAACTAGTTGAAACTGAAAAGCCCCATTTTTTTCTTCGCAAACTTTTGTTTTTCTGTATATTTACATTTTAATACGATTACGAATGTTAATTTAATACATACAAGAAAATACTACAGATAGATAACTATATACTATGAATTTCATCATTGCTATTAAATGACAATAGAACAAATTGAATTTATGCCCATAGGCTATCATCTACATTAAAATGTAACCATCATCTTCAGTTAAATTAAACCAACAAATATAAATTCACATATTAACCTGAAAAGGGAGACAACATGTCATTAATAAATAAACTGTTGTGTTTCTTTCATTTAGTCGTATAATAGGTAAAAAGAATTGGAGAGCTCCGTTGAGGCATGAACATGGATAGACGAATTAGAAATAATTTTCTTGATATTTGAACAGTATGGACCACCATATATATGCCGACAGATATTTGTCTTTCACGAAAGATTGCGGATATCTTCGTCTGTAAGGATATATAAGGATATATAAAACAGCACTAATTATTTCCTTTCCGTTAGCTATAATATCTTCTGGTTGATCTTGTTTACGAGCACAACGTTACTTTGAATATTTGCAGAAATATTCGCCATTTTACTAACACCATTTTTGTTTCTTCAAAATTAAGATCTATAAATATATTCTGAAGGCTTTACAAAATATTCATAACGGCTGGACAATTCGGACAACTGCTTTTTTTGTTTTGTTTTTTTTTGTTTTGTTGGGTTTTTTAACTTAAGCAATCGTATGTAGTGTCATTCTGGTGGTTTAGGATTTTTATTAGTTTTCTAGGTCACGACCTATTCCCAATCACATTAGCCCAGTTTAGCATAAAAGCTACAGAGTGTTCGCAACCCATAAATTATGACAAAGTTAGACAACTTACATTAGTCGAAGAGTTCAAGAACTACATCCATAATGACGTCAAAAGATACCTTGATGATAGCAAGATAGATAGTTGAGAAAGTGTTGCTCATACAGCTGACGAGTATTCCTTGGTTCACAAACTTTGCTTTTGTCAACAAGTTTTCCTCTGAGTGCAAAGTTAATAAAAGACAAAACCAATCTCAAGATAGTACTTAAAATTTTTCATTTGGTACAATTATAAGTATCCAACGTCTGAAAAGACTAGTCAGAAATCGTCACCTCTTCCTATGTGTATATATTACAAAAAAGGGGTAGGCTATTTTCCATTGCTTTAAGGTAAATTAAATCATAGCAAATTCAGAGGGTTATTAACTAATCTGACTCCGCAGAGGCAACAACTTGCAATTATTTAAATGGAGTCCTCTTTAGCAAATTTAGACCAACCGAGTAACCGCTGATGACCAGTGGTCTCTCAGCTATCAAAGTTTAATAGCTAAGTCAAGGGTTTCTGAGTTGAGTCAATGAAACTTCCTTTGCTGGTGATCTGGGAGTCAATAAAAACTATCACGAAACTTACATCTTTTGTATTGACCTAAAATTAGGACAGTTGTTTCTAACTACTGTAGATCTTGTCTAACCAACATATACATAAAGCTAATTTGCCACCAATTCCTGCCTTTGATGAACCATTTAATAGAATAATGGATTGTATAGGTCCATTACCCAACACAAAGTCAGGCAACCAATGCTTTTTGACCATTATGTGTGCGTCATCAAGGTTTCTCGAATGATTACTTAGTAAAATATTAAGACTAAACTATAATCAAAGCCTAATAAATTTATTTAAACCTATTGGCCATGCTACGTTCATCCAATTTGATAACGATTCTAATTTAATGTCGTGGACTTTTCAACAAACTATGCATAAATTAGGTATTTGACAGTTCGAATTATGTATATCACCCTGAAAACCGGATTGGGTGGGTGGGTATTGGAAAGATTTCATCAGACTTTAAAGAATATGGGTCATATTTTTTGGTACCAGTAGAAATTAGAACATAGGTATTCACTAATTGTTGCTTGCTGTCAGAGAGTCGGTTCAAGAGTCCCTTGGATTTAGTCCCTTTGAACTTGTTTTAGGACACATGTGAATCATTGAAGTCGTTGAAGTTATTTAATAAAACACTTCATTGACAGAAGACTCGCATATCAACCTTTTTGATTATGCCTCTGATTTTAAATAGACTGTCAAAAGTTTGTGACATGGCAAAAAATAATGAAATTGAGGTATGACAAAACTTTGAAGAAACAAACCTTTCAACTGGTGATAAAGTTCTTTCTCTTTTGGCTATGCCTTTAGGCTAGGTATTATGGTTTGCTTACCATGAAACCGAAAAACAATTTATTTAAATTATATCATCGATACACCTGGGAGGCGGAAAGGGAAACAATTCTGCTATAATAGGGTGTTAAAGGAATATGTTGATTGAGATATGATTTGTATATCATTTATTAAATTTAGTTGTTCCTGTCCCACATAATGATGATTTCAATGATGACAGACAACTGGAATGTAATGACATTGGTTCAGTCAGTCTTCAAAATGCTGAAATATTTTTAAAAATCTGGATAATAAACTTTCACATATAGTCAAAGGGGTTAAAGCAACTAATACATTAATATGAGCACTTCTTCCCAGATGTTTCATCTCGAACAAAGTCTACCATGATGTTAAAATTTTAGGTTTTACACATTTCTTAATAATAAGAGACTTACGATTGCGTAGTTTCTGAGTGACTGGTGTGATTTCTACATTTCCAGAATCATTATATAACTGCACATTGGTTACAAGAGGTCCAGTAAAAAAAATTCACTTGATGCAGTTACTAGTATTTGCTGTCGTGTTGGATGTATTGTCAAGTATAGTCGCAATATACGGTTTATATGAGGACAAAATTAAACAATCAGATACATTCCAATTTTTGGAGTCATTCACAATAATTGTGTTCCTGTTGTAAGTTAGCAGACGAATTTTATGTTTTTCTTAGATAATATTCGAGACTAAATACATTTATTTGGACTGTTCAGTGGAAATAAAAAGTGCTCATTATTATATTGTTACTGTGGAACTTTTTTAAATTATTGGAAGGAATTCTGGACAAATCCCATCTTTGGTGATATGCCCACGAATAACACATATATTTTTACAAGATGGTGAAATACCTTTTGGCAAAGTAGATCTTCCTACAGGAACAAAGGACATTACTTGAATCAATGGTTTAAGTTCGATGAGGAATTACAGAGTTTACTAGTAAAGATTCTAAAATATTTCAGTCCTCATAATTGGATCTCCATTTGCTTAACATCGAACAGGTTTTGCTTATCCTAATACTATTCCAAGAAAGGAACGATGTTTATGTGCAGAATCTTTAGGGACTGCATATCATATCAAATATGAACAATGTTAGAATAACATCAATGACTTAGATCACTTTAATATGTGACGTTGCAAGTGGTAGTTATGAAAGTAAGTCTGAAACAACATGCATAGTTCACCTGGGTTATATACGCTTTGGGTTTTCATCAACTATGGAACTAAATGATTTGCTATCAATTACCCCAAATGTACATGTGTTTCTTTCATATCATAACAATAACTTAAAACACGTTTACTCGTGTGTATCAAGACGAACATGATGTGGATCTTTGTTGTTAACCAAACATTGACGATACAACTGTACATTAGAGATGAACCTGTCATTTAATATTTTGACAGTCTTACATTGACGTGTATAACCTGAGTGAATAAACCCGTTTATTCGACATTTGTTACTGAACTGTGAGATGTTTTCCGTGGAAAAATTCACAGGTGCGCTTAAGGTATTTTCGGAATCATCATTGTGCAATGTATTGTTTGTATAGTTGCATGATTCATTTGTTCTCGCTCTTTATGAGCGCAACTCGTACCAATTTGTGAACTACCCGTTACTAATTGATTTTCAATTTTATGAAAGATACGAATAAAAATGTATAATTTAAAACAATATATTTAGGATAAACACAAGAATACGTTGATAGTATAAAAAATGTTGGATCGGATGAAAAATAAACCAATTTTACAAGTGACTCAACGTTTTGATCGATCGCGGCGATCATATTTTCGGGCAAAATTAAAAGCAGTTGCGATGCTATAAATAAATTATACAGGCTGCAGGTGATGAAATCATTAATGATGCTGCTCAACGATAAATGTCTAATTTGCTAACTGCAAATCTGGAAATGGTAAGTTGATTACAGTAACATGGCAGTTTTGATGGTCGCTTTATGAATCCTGGTTGAACTTCTTCACGTTCATCAATTATTAGTGATAATAGTCCACAGGTTGCTAAAATGAGTAAAAAACGTGGGAAAAGAAGCATTGACATAGCTAAGTGATAAAATATCCAAAACTTTCGTAATGATACTACTGTGTCCTTTATTTAGTGACCCACTCCTAATTTTTGCCCCACAACAACTGCATATTTAATACAGTTGTGTTGCATTGTTTGTATAGTTGCATGATTCATTTGTTCTCGCTCTTTATGAGAGCAACTCGTACCACTTCGTTAACTACCTGTTACTAACTGATTTTCAATTTTATGTAAGATATAAATAAACATGTATAATTGAAAACAATATATTTAGGATAAACACAAGAATGAAAAGGCTGTAATACAGAGTCACTTTGAAACCTTTTTTACACGTAAGTTCTGAAAACTAAAAGGAAAAAGAACTTCAAGAAGGCTTTAAAGTCAGAACAAGTCATTAAAAATAAAGACTGGGCAACAATAGAATGCTCTATGTACAACACCATACAAAGACAGCTAACAATAAACATATAATTATCAATGCAATCGTTATACCATATCTGGTTTTCAAACATTTGAATAGTCCAAAATGTAACAAATAATTAAGCCTTTCGCATATAAAGAACATTTTCTACATAAAAAGTTAAAAATGGTTGGCATTTATACATAACATAATATAAATGCAATATTTGGAGTATCTTGAACCACATTACCAGATGCCAATCGTGTGACCATATGTCAAAATTTGCAACCCCTGTTGCTCATTTAGAACCTCAACAATCTAAAATTGCAGTCATTCCTGCATTACAAATGTCATCAGTAGTCTATGGGGCTTATTAGCTTCAATCGGACATTCAAATAGAGGGTTTGCATTATGCTGTCAATGGGAATTGAAAATGGCACCTGGGATCAATGCGAATTAAACAGTCATGGGATTTATAGAGTCAAAACTATTTTAGGGTGAAATGCTTTCATAGGGACATGGGATGATATGGACAAACATAGACATAAACAAACAAACAAATACCCATCCAAACAAAGACGGAAACGCACAGAAAAGAAAACAGAGATATTCCAAAGACAGATTCGCAGATATGATAAATTAAAATCTACTGTATGGGAAAAACAATTATTCAAGTATATACATGGGCTCTCTTGCCTGTGCTTTACTCTAAGAACTATCTATTAATACATAAATATTTGGACATAAAACAAACCTATTTACAATATGTTTTGTTCTTGGTTTTAGTGAATTAGTTTTAAACATTCAAAAATATCAATTTATATACAACGTATATGCATTTCATAAAGAATAACACTTGGCATGCTACAATTAATGTCCATTTTTAAGAAAAGCTAAAATAAAACAAGCAACAACCAAATAGGACAAAGTTTATGTTTTGTCTCTGTATCCATCACACCCGTTGTTTAAATCTGGTTAGCTGCCACTTGCGTCACGTACTCATTTTCATTCCTTATATGTTGTTATGCCCATTGTGCTAGGCAAACTTATCGATAAGCAGATCAATGGCGGTCATTGTCTTTTTCCGATGTATGTACAACGTATGCAGTATGAATGGTCACTTTTCCATGGGCGATGTCAGTTGTATCTCTCATCGTCTGCACGTCTTCAGTAGCTCTCAATATATACTCAATATGTATTTTAAGAAGTTAATTCTGCAGGTGTTCCAAATCCGAGACATATAGGAGGGTCAAACTGTCATGATACATAAATAGGCTCAAACGACCTCGATATTGGACGTGACACTAACGTTTAAGATTCTCTAACAGATAGTCGAATAATTACGTAATGTAACCTACTGCTTTCTCGGCTGGGACATCAGACGCGAAGTCTTTAAATTTCACCGTGTGGGTGTAAGTTGTCGGCCTAAATTTTCTCGAAGTTTCTGTCTGAGTCATTTCGATGCTATAATGCTCCTTTAGGTCTACGGAATCAATTTTCTTCTTAGACGCACTTTTCTGTGACGGTATGATGGTGAAAGTGGTCAGTAATGTTTGTTATTCTTCCTTTTTTATCTGCGTAGAGTGATTCATCTTTCTCGGTGTTTTTCCTCGCAATGAGGTGTCGTTAAAGTATTGTCTTTCCAACGTGGACATATTACGGCATTTTAACAATTACTCATGCAACACTGAGGGAACGATGCTTTGAAAGACACGTGCATCATTGCCAAAGCGTGTTTCTTAGTGTACCGCCAACGATTAACGCCCTAAAATTCCATGGCTGTCATTTTGCCCTAAAGCTACGAACTTTGTCGTACGTCAGCATTCGGTAAAATCCCTACGCTGGCTACACTCATTGTGCCACAAAGAAGATAAATGGATCTTTCACGTCCAAAACAGAGGAGGTGAAAATATCATTATAATGTATTCTGTGGATGGCTGGGACTTAAGAAACCCTAAGATCGTGTATAAAGCTAGTTTCAAATTGAGTTCATGTCAAATTATAACAGCATTCTTCTGGTGTGTCTGATTAGAGCAATCTATATACAGTGTCAGATTGGTGGAATACATTGCCAATTATACATCCGAGCACATTGTTGCTAGTCGCAAATTACAGCAATTAGTTTATAGATCAGAAATGAAATGCTTGTCAGAGTGAAACAACATATTGCTAGTGATCTGATCAGGGCACTACGTTGGTAGTGGCAGATTGGAACAGAGTGTTGCTAGCGTCGGATTGGTACAGTCTGTTGCTAGTGTCTAATTAGAGCAATGCATTGTTAGCATTAGATTGGAGCAAGGTAATGCTAGTGTTATACTGGAAGAGAATGCTGTTGGTTGAATCGGTACAGTGTATTGCTAATGTCAGATTAGAGCAAAGCGTTCTAGTATTAGATTGGAGCATTGTGTCTCTAGTGTCATATCGGATTGATACGCTTCTGGTTCAGATTTAAGCAAATCAAATCTAGTGTCAAAATGAGTAAAGTATTGTTCGAGATATAATGAACAAGACTGAGCAGTGTATTGATATTGTCATTTTTAACCAAAAAAACGATGTCTTCAGACTGAAGCAATGTGCTTGTATTTTCAAACTGGAACAATGTATTGGGTGTGATTTGTGTGTGTGTGTGTGTGTGTGTGTGTGTGTAATTTAGATTTTTAACGTAGCTTTAACACTTTTTCAGTCATATTGCTACGATGTCTGCAGTGGCAGATTATAATGATATCTAGCACAGAGGCATCATACCGCAGACTTGTAGCATGATGTCCAACCCAGTCACATTATCCTGACACCAGTCCTAACACTAACCTCTTAATGAAGAGCGCCGAACGAGGCATCTGTTAGTATCATTTGTGTAAGTCTTTGGTATGACTCGGCCAGGGATCGAACCCACGACCTTCCGTATCCGAGACAGACACTCTAGCCACTAAACCACCGGAACAGTTAGCAATGTATTTGTATTGTCAGACTGGAGCAATGTAATGTATTGCTATTGCCAGACTGTAACATAAGGTTTATGTAATGTATTGCTTACGTTTAGTTGGAGCTGCTTATTTAAAGCGACAACTTGTTAGTATGTAATTAAAACAGTGCGTTGCTAATGTCAGACTACCGCAATGTAACGTTAGTATTACAGCTGCGTTACTAGTGTCAGACTACACTAGTGCAGTGTCAGAATTAATTTAAACAGCAGGTATCTCATGTTAGACAACATCAATCTTTTAGTATCAAAACGTGGCATTCCTAATGTCAAACTACAGCGACAGCTTGTTAGTATTAAATAAAGCGTTGTGTTGCTAGAGTCAGACCACATGAATGTAATGTTGGTGTTTTAATAGCCAGTTTCTTGTGTCAGACAACATAAATGCATTGTTAGTATTAAATTAAAACAGTGTGTCATGTCAGACTACAGTAATAATTTGTTAATATTGCGTGCTAGTATTAAAACAGCTTGTGTCTCATGTTCGAATACAGCAATGCAATGTCAATATTAAAACAATGAGTTTCTGGTTTCTGACTGCAGCAATAACTTGCTAGTATTAAATAAAAAAGTGTGTGTCTCGTGTCAGACTACAGCAATGTAATATTGGTATTAAAACAGCTCGTTGCCAGTGTCAGACTACAGCAATGTAATATTGGTATTAAAACAGCTCGTTGCCAGTGTCAGACTACAGCAATGTAATATTGGTATTAAAACAGCTCGTTGCCAGTGTCAGACTACATCGATGTAATTGTTAGTATTAAAGCAATGAGTGTTTATCGAGAGGTTGGATCCAGGTATAACTATTGGCGGAATTAAACAAATGGATTACTAGTGTTACACTTGTGTAGGGTGCTTCCTGCGTCACACTGGTGCAATTCCTCTCTAGTGTCAGACTGCATCAATATTTTTTGCTAGTGTTTGATATGGGCAGTAGGTTTTTGTGCCTGACTGGAGCAGTTCATTGCTAGTGTAAGATCGGGGTAGTACGTTTCTGTATCAGACTGGAGCAGTGGCTTGCTAATGTTAGATTGGAACGATATATTGCACGTGTCTGATAGGAGCAATGATATGCCAGAGTCAAACTAGCAGTGGATTTGTATTGTCAACTTGGAACAGTGTAATGCTAATGACGGATTGTAGTAAAGCATTGCTAGTGTCCGCTTACACTATTTCATTTATAGTGCCAAATTAGTCCACTAAGGACCTATACATAGAGTTAAACCGTCATTATAGTGCACAAAGTTAAAATTACATTATAGCACACAAAATCAAACTGACATGATATTACCCAGAGTTAAACTGACATTGTAGTATCCAGGACTTAAAGTAATACAAGAAAGTTAAAACTGACAAAATAAGAAGATTTTACAATTGCATATGGGAGATATGGATAAATATTGTAAACATTGAGAGTATGTTAAAAATGGTTAAAGATGGAGGCTTACATATTTTGTTTAAAATATGTTTGCATTCTTGACAAAGAAGCGAGTATTTATTTCACTTATTTGCCTCTGTTGGCTTCTATTGTCTATAATCACATCAAACACGACACTGAATGCTTACAACTTTCACATTCTTGTCTAGTTACCTGAAACCGTCTGATTTCAGTACGAAAAAAATTTCCCAAGTTTTGACAATTAAAACAGAAAACTGTGCTGATCGCTTGTGTGATTTTTCAGTAACATGACTTGGATTACCTTAATGAGGTGCAGACAGTTGGATAAAATTGCACTGTTATGTTCCGGATCCATTAGTTTCGTATCGTCAGTTTCGCCACACGTTTACTCCTAAAATAGGATCCATATCGCATTTTCAGTAAAGATTAGGATAATTGCCACGACATAGCAGTTTTCTTTCCTCTTTTGATAAAAATCTCGTTCTAGTTGGAAACCAAAGTGCATTTGTCAATTTTATTAAGTTTTATATTTACACATACTTTCCAAACCCTTTTAATAATGTCATCATCGATAAGATCAATCAGTTTAAAATTAGCTAATTCATGCTATAACAAGTACTCTTGCCTATTTTACAATAGGTCAAGTTCATAGTCAACGAAACGTTCTTGCTAACCTCTTTGAATTTTAGGCCATTTTACTGTCACAAATGTTTTCAGTTAAGCTTCTATTTGAAATTTCTACATTGCCGACAGTTGTAATTCCATTTGCAAATGGCCTCATTTTTGAGTAAACTGCAAACGGAGAACAGGGAATAAGACGATAAAATTGATGTTAGTGAACAGTATAGTGATGAAGCTAAATCAAATATGTAAATCTCCATTTTGCTGACTACTTTTAACAAAGTTTACAATATCTAACTTTATCTTCACTATGTAGTAGTGCCGTCTTACGATTTAGTTATTGTAATTTCTTATATTACTTAAGTTTAAGCCTGGATAGTAAATGTCAGTTTAACTCTGGGTAATATCATGTCAGTTTCACTTTGTGAACTATGCTATTTTCACTGTGTACTGTAATGACATTTGAATTCTATGTACTATAATCACAGTTTAACTCCATGTATTATGATATCAGTTTAAATAAGGGTAAATAAGTACTAAAATGTCAGCTTAGTTCCATGTCCTAGGAAAATGATTGAAGGGGCTCGGCTGGAGGCAGCACGCCTCAATTAGGACGCTAGTGCTAAAACGTCAGTTTGTATTAAGCCAAATTCTAAAAAATTTCGTATATGTGTTAGCCATATAATCATTTTGTTATATGCCACCTTTTCAATTAGATTCATTTTTTTTAGTTATAAATTTTCCTCCCAAATATAATGCTGTAGAATTGGTGTGCTAAGTTCACTCCCATTCCAAAAAACTAATCATTTGATCAGGTTAGTGTCCTATTGTTTTGCAGTCTATTTAGGGTCTTGGTTGTAAATTTAGATTGGTGAATAAAAGATCACATTGGTTGAAAATGCTGTAGAATCGGGATTTCAAGGCAGATTGAAATTCCTTTATAGGGGCAGCCGGTAGTAGCTCTGAAAAAATGATGAGATAATCTCAGGCAACATGATCAGTTTAATGTGTTTAGGTAGAGTTAACCCTTTCCTTCTTCTTTGATAGTCCGTACTGCTACCATATTTTCTAACACCATTTCCCAATCGGAAATGGTATTCGATTGGAGTTTTTAGAAGTTATCCACCTAGTATAGTTTTATTACCGTCAGTTCCACAACTGGAGTGGGACCGTCAAATATGTATTTCACATGGTGCTGATGTTGACGGCTTTTTTGTTTGTTCGTAGCAGCATTTTCCTTTTCATTGCGTTTAAATTACCATCATAGTATATCTTAAGTTCTATTTCGCGACAGTTCTGAGTGCTTCTGTATGTTCTTTTGTAGCTTTTTAATCACCTGAGAAGTATGTAAATACCCATGTCTCAAGTTGATTGAAGATGTAATTTACTAATGCTGCTTTCAGTTCTGGGGATTTTATTGTTGTGCTCTTCTGGTTCTCTTTTTCAATGCTTGTTCATGCCTCGTTGTAGCATACAGTAGCTGTTTCAGTTCAGACGGCGAGTCATTTTATGATACTAGATCTTTACAAGTTTGTTGTTTGTTATGTTTGGCCAGGTATTTGCTAAACTTTATTGAGCACGGAAACGATCGTTTTCCACCGAATATTGAAAATTAAAGTAATACCTCACTCGATTTCTGATGGTCCAAAGTAGACAATTGCTGAGGATAAGTTGCTGATTGTCTTTTTAATTAGCGTATCATGGCATCATTTGTGTTCAACTGTTGTTGTACTTGCTAGCTCAGGATGTCAATCACAAAAGTGTTTCAATTTTCAGTGATGTTTAGGATTTTTGTGGTATGAATAATTTCTGGATTGGCTGATGTAATCTGGCCGTGAAACAGCACAAAACACTGTTGGGAAAAATTCATGAATGGAACTTCTAAGTGATGTTAAGTAAAACTGGTTATTCATAATTTGAGGATTATACTTTCCGATGAGTCATTTAAGTTCAATGGAGTTTTCAAAAGAGGGTTGTTGTTGGCGCTGTTTTGGTGGTGATTGGTGTTACTCGCGACGGTCCCGTTGTGAGTGGATTATTTTAGGCAACGATTGGATAGAAGTAACCGATGAATTTGCTACATAAAATAGTCCACAGTTGATCGTCTGCTTGTTGCAAGATCAAATTTGCTATGACTGCTGAGATGACACGATGTACCACAAAGATTTAGCTGAAGTTTTGGACACACGTTCTCCGCATCACACCCAAATTGGTTGCTTTTGAAGATCGATAAGAGAAGAGAGGTCGCAGCTGATGATGTGTTGAAGTTATGATGGTCGCTTCTTTTTATAGTCGATGACTAACGAAGTGTCCATCCAATAATCTAGACTCGGAGGATATTCTTTCCAACGGACTTTCACTCGGCGTTTTGGCTTGTTTACGGTTGTTCATTTTTGGCTATTCGTTGTAACTCGGACAAGTAAACTGTTACTTTAACACTTCGCCTTGCTTGTTTGCCTATGTATATACATAACCCCATAAACCTTTTTTCATTATAAATTTACATGGCCCTATAAATTGTTTTGTGATTTGTTGTATGCTTTTTGTATACGTGTGTGTTTTGTAAATGTGTGTTGCGTTTGTGTGCATTTCGTGTGCTCTATGTGGGGGGTGTTGTGTGTCAATGTTGTGTGTACTGTATATGAATGTTGTGTGTGTGTTTGTGTGTGTGTGTTGTATGCATGTGGGAATGTATCTTGCTTGGGTATTTACGTTTATTGGTAACTTATAGATGGTAACTTTTTATATTCATGGAATTATATTGGATCAGGTTACGAGGGTAAAATTGACTGAGTTCCTAATATAAAGCTTTGATAGAATGTACAATTTAGACAGACAGAGAGAGAGAGAGAGAGAGAGAGAGAGAGAGAGAGAGAGAGAGAGAGAGAGAGAGAGAGAGAAACGAATAGCAGAGCATGAATTAATTTTTATTAATCTTATAGTTATTTCATTTATAATTTTTTCATCACAAGAAGTAGTGTTAGTTTGAATGTGTGAGCGTGTGCATTATTAGTGTCATATGTCAATCAATGTAATATTATTTGTATAATATCTGCTTTTTGTTTTCATCCTCCCCATCTTAAGTATATGACTAAATGTAAGAGAATTCTTCACACATATGCTTATTACTTGGCAAAAGGTACTCTTCATGGTATGGCAAAATCATTGGCAGGACAGGTTATGGCAACAGCCAAAAAAACAATTTTTATTGAAATGGATTTATTAGTAGAAAAACTGTTGAATTTCTTTTTCACAGAATATGACAGAACACTGCAAGCTGAAAATGGGAGGCGCTGTGCTCTGAAAGCATCTGATGGAGTTGAGTATTTGAAACTTGAAGAACGGCAAACAAACTGGTGATCAGGTTAGTAAATTGTTGCTAAGTGAGGGTGTTTGCGCTTTTTCGTTTTGTAACTTAGCGACACATTCGTGAAATACTGAGTTGAACTAATAAGCTAAATGTTACTATTTTCCATTATATAAATCGATATTAATAGGCTAATCGAAGCAACAGTTTAATTGCCGTTTGCACAACGCTGAAGAGGACATACTACTGTTCAAGTTAGTAGAAAGTATGTATACATGAAGGATTATATTCCTGATATCACATCTGCTAGAACGGTCTAATGCTTGGACGTTCACGTGACGAAGGAATATTAAGGGACATAAAACAAAATTGGCCTTGAAATAAAAATAATTTTTAAGGACACTAATTGTCTCTAGATCTGGGATGCATTTCATGGGAAAATGTTTGTCCTCTCTTTTGTTTTGTTTGTTTTAACTGTCCCAGACAGATATTACCTTGGTCTAGTTATAGCTTCACGGATACGTTTAGATATATCATCATTTATTAAAGCTAGATTTTGCATCGAAACTACATTTATAGTCTGGTATTCTGTCAAGATCAAATCTAGCAGGGAAGGGCTCAGTTTCGGATAATGCCTCCATTATAATTAAGACAAATATTTAAATTTAATTTTAGTACGTATATGATGATTCAAACCAGGAACAAGTGCATTTAGCTTAAACTTGGTCATATCTCTCATTGTGATAAACCATGTGTAAACGAATACTCCGAACATCACATACAGAGCATTAAACATGGAAATACAGGATCAAACCATGTGTTCATCGTGGTATTGGAATCAGAGAAAAACACAATTATGTTTGAAATGCGGCAGTAAAAGATACAGAGAACTGCAATGATACTATGACGATAAAATACCTTGTCGGGTAAATCTCCTTGAAAAATAGAAAAAGAATACCTGAAAAAATTCTAGACAAATATAACATCATTGCTAAGCCTGGTTAGATTCTGAAAAATCCACTTGATAGCTACTATCAATTGCGTCGCATACTATATTGACTGGGATTGTTGGTGTTATATTTACGATATCAGGTGAGATATGACGTCCTGTGCCATATGGATCGTTATTATACTTAAGTTTGGGTGGTGGTGGGGCTAATGTTCTCCATGAATCGCATATTCTTTTAAAGTGTTCATCCATAAGATCACTAATTTATAAAGTTCATTAAAATAATGATTGTTGATAGTAATTCCAAAATGTTTCACAAATATTGTTGTGAACAAGCCATTGCGTGGAAGACGCAGAGCTGGATAGTCTCCATTAACTATATAAGCTGTAGTTTCACAGAATTACCTGGGGTGAATCACTGACTACCGGGTAGAGTGATTCGAAATTACATGCAGGCGGAGAGCCATTGAAAAGTATAGATTACGTTGATATTTGACTATGACTATTAATCACTCCTATGGTAGTAGCATCAAAATCAGATTATGTTGTTCGGAGATTATTAATGCCATTATAATTCATGTTGAGAAATGCACGCATTATACCACAGTTGGCTAGTACGCACTTAGATTCTTAATCGTCGACGTATTTTGTTTGTTGCAGCGTCACTATCTGCGGTTGGGTTTCCAGGGTCTATAATTTTGTTTCGATTCATGAAAATGCTACCCGTGAATGATTCACCAGCTCGCTAGATATAATCGTTAACTGAATTACCAGAATAATGTATTCTACCTTGATCAGTAAAAGTAACGATATTATTAACAACTGCGGTAGGAATTCGTATAAGCATGTCTTGACATTTGTATGCTGTTTGTCTTTAATTGTCCTTGTCTATCATAAAAAACGAATTCATTTTGGTCCACACTTGTAATATTTAAATAAATTGTCAATCTTACTTCTCAGCTAATCAAGAGTTGCATATTATATATGAATCACCTTGCTACTGAGTTTTAGCACGAGTAGATCTTCTGTAATACCTACCATTATAATTATCAATGTCTATTTAAATGTGACAATGTGGTATATTTATGCACGATTTGATGAGGTGGTTTTGTTGATTTTGATACAGCATTAGGTACTTCACGACCACATATTGGTGGATCAGTTAATTTTTGTGTTGGTAACGTTGAATACCATATTGGAGCAGTATTATTGGCGCTAATCCATATGAATCGAAATAAATAATTCTACGTGGGTCAATTACATATCCAACCCAATCGTTACCTGGCCTGAGTTTTTATCGAGATTGATAATACCAGTTTCAATATTGTTCGGTTGTTTTGGTAATTGATCGCGCAGCGCATGGAAACACCTCTATTTTTAGTATTTTTAACAGCATCGAGTAAATCAAAAATGGACGATATCCATAAACTATCCCGGGAAGTCGTAGACCCTTTTCGTAATATGAATTTTGGCTCCCTGACAATCTGAGTCCGTTCCCTTTATTGATGTTTTTTATTCCCTGTCCGTTTGCTTTCTTTAATGCCATTCCAGTAACAGTTCCAACAGCGCCTAATGCAGCTGCTTTTGCGACAGCTGGGGCTGCAGCGCTTACTAGTGCTGGTATTGCTGCGAGAAATGAAAATATACCATTCGTCTTAGCGATGTCTTTGATGGAGCCCGCAGAAAGACTAAACTTGAGGCCTTTATTTGATTTTTGCTTTTTTGAAGGTTTTGAACTGACGCTCGGTCAACGATAATTTATTTGAACCGCTCATCTATTTTAGCGATTTTTTTATTCCAGTTTTTTATGCTGATTGTAGCCTTTTAAAATCACCAAGAGTTAGGGTAACACTAACGTGATTGTATGACGTTATAACTATAATAGATGATCTAATTATGTGTAATATATTTTCTACATCAACATCAACGAGTCTCATTCGTCCAACAACACCTGAATCAATTGATCGCTGAGTATAACGGCGATTGCTTTACAATTTGTAATAGTTCCAACATTTCTTTTAACACGAGTTCGAAAATGTATATCAAATACTGATTGGTTAAATCTAAATGTTGCAGCGAAAAGTAATAAATCGGATATAAAATAGTAAAATCTAACTGTGATAACTGTAAACCAGTATCAATGTTATGTTCACATTCAATAAACGCCATAAGACGATAATATACACATGCTACATGATTTTAATCAAAACTCAGTAATATATCCTTGGATGGTTCCTGATGTCCATTTATCCTTAGTGAAACTTCCGAAAAACTAAGTTTGTCAAATATAATACTATGCCTTTGATCGGCATCTTGTAATGCAATGTGTGTCTTGGTGCAGAAACACCTTGATGAGGTAAAAAAAAACATTAATATAACTTTGGGTAGTATCTGTGGTTACTGTCAAACATGCCAACGTTGATTTACACCTTGACTCATAAAAGATATCAACCGGTCTTCTTCGGTTATTAACAGAGTCATCATTGACATCCACAATAAAAATTTTGTTAGAATTACCTTACCAGTGTCATCAGCTGGTCGCCATATTGCATCATCGTCGGATGCTTTCCTTACTAGTACAACTGTATGTTTGGCTCCGAAAATGACTTCTCTGACACTTCTGCAGAATTCAAAGGTATGTGACAGTGGAATTGCACATGAAAATCTTCTACTTCCATCTTTCAACACCGCTCGACGAGATGTGAATCCCAGGTTGAAATTTGGATTATCACCATGAACCACAGGCCACACATCAGCATCAGCGGCAAAATTTCTTGGTCGTCTTATATTATTCCTTCCTTATTCAGCGTGGCCAGAAGTGTCCTTGGTAAGCATCATTGATGAACCAACTGATCGTCGCTGTATCTTGCAAGACCACGTATTGTTGTAGCTACGTCAACATCTTTCTGAATTGATTCAATATTTTTCCGTTAATCATGTATGTAGTGCTGTCAAAAACAGCCATAAATACCATTATTAACAAAACCAGCGCTGATATTAGCGTTGTATTCAGTATTATTAGCGTTGTATTCAGTATTATTAGCGTTGTATTCAGTATTATAAGAAATATGTTTGTATCCTGAACTTGTTGTTCGATTCTTCCAAGCTGGTTCGACTGTCGTGCATCATAAGAATAACATTGATAATCACGCACAGACTCCTCCTTGAGTACTGGTGCATCTATGTCAAATGCTGGATTAGATATGCGTTTAAACATCTTAATTATATTTGCTATCGTCTAACACGAAGACTACATCGAGAAGTAAAACCACTTCCTGCTATCAGACTAGTGGTTAAATTTATTTCTTTTTCTGATGATGGTACATTAGCCAACTCTGCTAGTTTATCGTTAGCAGCTTGATTTATTATTTTACTAATATTTGCAGTGTTACGTGTCGGCTCGTTCAAAGTAACGTTCAAAGTAACATAAAGAAAGAGTGAAGACAACAAGCTTTGTAAATTTTAACAAAAATAATTGCTATTCCTAGAAAACATGAAAAAATGTAAATATGTTAAACAAAACTTACGGTTTACAGAAATTATCCATATTGCTTGTTCAAAAAAGAAACATAAGTCATATAAAAAGTTCTAAACACAGTCTGAAGTTCAATTCAGGCCAAAAATGGCCGATGACCACGTTAGACGAAGGCTACAAGAAAATTCCAGACCTTACACAATAAAGAACGGTTTGTCTTGTCCCTTTCCAATTTAGAATATTTTTCGGAAAATGTCTTTGTCCAAATCTGTAATGTTGTTCTCCAAAAAAAACAATTATTCAGTAAAACGAAGTAAAATTAGTTCCTCTAAGAAAAGATGTTCTACGTAGACATACGAACAGACATCTTCTAGCACAAAAATACCTTTTTCTAAGGTAATAGAGGTTGTATAACTAAGATTTTACAATAACTCCAATTGACTTTACGACTCTACGACTGTGTATGACTCTCTAAAAGTCTTACAATAACCCTCAGTATATAAACGCAGTTAATACGTTGTTTGAATTACACGCGCACGGAGGATGCATGCAATTTCGTAATACAGCTGGACATTAGGAAAGCCTGACCAAGTATCAGCCAATCGTTTTCATAGCTATTCCTAAATTATTACTTGCAATGAATTTGCCATCATACACAGCACGTGCTCACATGAGTCACATTTATGACTGAAGTAAACAAGATGTTTTTCAACAATATATTAGACTGATATTAATATAATCATAATAATCATTACAGTTAATGAAATAAAAATATACAGAAATCATTCCTTAATATCCACAATTGAACTATAGGGTCGTAACAGCAGGGTTTACTTCAGTGCCAAGTAATTTTACAGGTTGTATTCGTCGTATTAATTGTGCTAGTTTATCGTCTATCTTTGATTGCAGAGAATGCTCTACTAGCAACAGTACTAACAACACCAATGCCTTTTTCACGAACAACATCAATAGGTTGTTCTGTATACTGGTAATCGACAAATATCGGTAAACAAAATCGGTAAACAACACCTATACCTTTTTCACGAACAACATCAATAGCTTTCATACCCAGTTGCTTTGCAATCAGTTCTGATATCCTTCTAAACAGACCCTGAACAACATCACCTAGTCCATCTCCGTAGGTTGTTCTGTATACTAGTAATCGAGAATTTACTGCCCTGACCATAACTTGTCCACGTTAAGTATTATGTACGATCATTTTATTATAATTATATTTAATTACATACTCAATCCAGCGACTTAGTCACTATAGTAGTCATCGGCGATTTCATTAACGAGAGACCTATATACATTAATATCCATTATTCCACTTGAAAATAATCGTTCACAAATGTCAGATGCTTCATTACTTTTTTCTGGGGAATTATTACCAGCTCGTGTCTTGAAATTCTTCCTCTTCCTATTCACTGGGTTTTGCTGTTGTTTTTGTTTTTTACTTGCTTTGGTGGTGCTTTTTTACCTGGTTTGGATGGTATTTTCGGTGATTCTGGATAATCACGCATGTTATTGATTAAAATGTTTTGGTGCTTTTTGTTTGTGTTGTTCTCATAGTTGTTCTTGTGGTTGTGATTTTTGCTGTATCTGTTTTATTTTTTGCTGTTGTTCTGGCGATAATTATATAAACCAGATATATTCATCAATTGCATGAATATATTTAATATATCTTGGATCACTGTTTCGAGCTTGATCAACGTCATAGGGTATGCGAAATATCCATTTGTACCACATTTTGCCACTACATAATCATCAGCATATTGTTTTAAAAATTGTTCTCCATTATTTCGTAGCACTCGCAGCTAATTGTTTTACATTTTTGGTCTGTCTGATAGCATCAATGACACCTTTGGCAAATTTATTGGATATATTAACCCTGACTAGTGCTTGTTCTGGTATTTGATGAGTATCACCTACTGCCTGGTCTGCATCCTCGGGTATTTCCGGGACTGGCATTGCTGCAGCTATATCAGCTGGAATTTCTCTAAATATATTTTTGTTGTCTTTGTTCTTTCTGCTATTTCTCCAGTTACTTCAGCAGTTATTTTCTAACACAGAAATATCTTTAGTGGTCTCAGTGATAAATCTATATAACTTTTTTGTATCCTCTTCAAATTTAATCTGAGACTCCTGACGAGATTGCAGTTGTTGTTTAACAAAATCTCGAACAGGTAAATATTTTCTCATTGCCTTTAGTTGCTCTCTAGCGAATCACGCTGAATGTGGTTTTCCAATATTCATTTATTAATAATATCTATACTGGCTGTTTAATTTATAGCAGCAGATAGGGCGAACAACAAAAATTTAGTGTCATGACAGGTAATCGAAATCATATAAAAATTTGAAAAAGTACGTCAAAACTGAGCCTAACTAAAACGATTTATTACCGGTTCTTAACCGTATGGAAATAGACAAGTTAGAAGCGCTAGTTTGTTATTTGACCTTTTTTCAGTTCTTGTAGGAACCCTTATTTTTTGTAACGGACTCGAGCAAACAGTTGTATGGTTCGCCCTCCTTGCTGCTTGATCAAACCTATTTTTTGTAAATATGTATGGACAAAACCAAAGGAATAGGAGCATTTTAAAGTTCTACGTGTGTTCATAAATCATCCTTTTATTTCTGCACCAAAGATTCAGGTGCAAATTTCAGTAATGAGTGATTAAAAAAAAGTCTGTCCAAGGACTGAAATCCCATCAGTAATAAAATATCTCCATTTTTCATTTATAATTAGGATGAAGTCTGAAAAGATTATTTATACTAAAATCCAACATTATCAACTAATTCTGACCAGCTAGACAATATACACTCAAGTTCATCTTCATCCATATATCGACGGATCTAGTTTATCCATATCACTAGAATCGTGAGATCTTCACAGTGTCTTAAATTAATTACAAGCATGCTGTAATTCGTAATAAACAATCAGCCAAAGCATTGTGAAACCTTTCAGTAATGTCGGTATTTTACATTGCAATTGATGCTTTAAATGTTTAACATAGCTTTGTCATACAGACAACTGAAAAAAGGAAAGAAAGTCAACATTGGCACTATTTAACTTATAGTACTATACTCTTCCATCACTCTTCCTTCCTTACGCAAGAATAGTGAAGAAATCACAAACAAAATATTACATTATATTTAAGTTCAAAATTAACTACTTAATGGTATATGATATTTTACCAGTATATTTTGTATAATAATATAACCGCAAACTTAATTAGAAAATAAGCTAACTAAATATCTTGATGATTACTTTTATATTAGAATGATTATATTTTATCAGCAGAAAACATTTCCTATAAAAAGAAGAAACATTATCACCACAACGTACCGTGCAACATTAGCATCTGCTTCCGGTCTTGTCCGCATCATGTTATGAAGAAACATTTGCAATAGATTTCAGAATCAAGCATGCATATTTTAATCGTTGTAATGAGTATTATCGGGACCAGAACTGGATACCTAATAGCACATGGCTTGATACTAGATAAGTGTGATGCCCAATGAAAGTAAGAACTAAATGATTATTAAAAGTAGGACAAAAATAAACGTTAAAATGAAAAATAAAAATGTTCAGCTTTAAGGTTTCAGCATCAAAATGAGCGAACGATTATGAGATGCATCTATGTTGTGTCCTAAACACTCTTAAGTCTATTTAGTCTATTCGATGATAACAAGGAAATAATAAATGTCCAATGGCCATGAACACAGTCCTCATTTATAATGGCAGTTAAAGAGCTTCAGTCTTTTGATTTGTAGAAAACCAATAGTGTATAGATATATTTTAGTCAAATAAATAATGCCAAATTTGTTTATTACTCTGTCCTGGTAATATCCATCACAATGAATTATAAAGAAGAACCTGAACAAAATTAAACGTCAGTAAAATTTATTTAACCACAAAACAAAGTTTTCTTTTTTCTTTCCCCGCCAAAGTTATTTTCAAGATTACTTGTATTTTGAAAATAAATAGAGATACAAAATGGAAAATGAACTATCAGAAATATCATGGAATCCGCTTCTGTTCCATGCATCGTACACGTTCTGAGAATTATGTTATTATTGTTCTTTTAATACTTAAATACAGATCCTCTTTGTTTTTTAAACGTTTATGATTTTGTAGTCAATTAAAACTATATACATCATGCCGTGGTGTAGGTATCACACACACATACTCACACACATAGCTTATCTAATCAATCGAATATACTTCTGACAACTGTCCCATTTCCAAAACGTCGTCTGATTTCTATTTGAAAAAGAAACTTAGCAGTGTCGACACACACCTTATAAATTGTGGGTTTGATATATGACTACTGGTTTAGCTGTGTCTAATTTAAAAGCACGATTTCATAACATTGTGCAAAATTTATGAAAAGCATCGTCGCAAAATGCTAATTTTACCTTGTTATAAAGTTAGCATCTCTAAGTTGTTGCATACTGTATGCATATCTTCAATTATCATTTCTCAAAGGTTTGTTTGATCAGAAAGAGAATGACAGATATATTATTACTTCTCTGTTCCTTCTTTATATTTTGAATGAAACAATATTAATTATATAAAGATGCAAATATATTTTAAACTATTGGGCTTAACTATAAGGCATATTCAATTCATCTGAACAATATTATATTATTATGTGACTCCGTGTGAGTTCAAAAACTTTACCCACATTTAGTTTCTTCTTACTAAAGTGTGCGAGCACCAACAGTAATTAAGTGAATACCTATTACCTACTTTGATAGCTAGAGACCTTTTCATACTGCTCTTTGCCTTCTGTTTGTTTCCAACACACATATGTCTTTTGTTCTAATTGGGTCAATAACCTTAAAACCGTGCATATCCCATATAATTCATTTTTTTAGAAAAATTCATGTTATGGGCTTTCCATTTAGCTCGTAGACCCACTTGTTTTTCATGCGATACTTTTTCTACCCCTTCCGCTGTGTACACTCGTTTTTGCTTAGTAACCCCCTGCTTCATAATGTTATAGTTCTAACAGCACGATCAGAGGTCAGGTCCTCAGCTCCTAGATTTGTTTTGTCTTGCGCGATCTTCACAAGGAGTTTGACGCTAAATTAGGATACGCGATATTTGCTACTTACTGAGCACGTTCGTTTCTTAAACTCACTATTTGAAAGTGATGGACAATACAGGTCAAAGAAAGATTACATTGGCACTTTTGCAGATACATATTCTATACGCTGTGCATAAGAAAGTTATGGTGTCTTCTGAAAACCGTAAAAGGACAGGGAACATTCTGCCTACTTGTTAAATCGAGAACTTCCGTTTGGATTGAGAAGCCAATAACTTGACAGTGTTATAGACCCCCTTGTGACATGATATGGTCCACCTGGCGATAAGATGGTTAAAAATTATCAATTGATAAAATGACTAATGTTATGCAATTTTAAATTGGTTTGTGTGCAAAAACAATTGTTTGTTTGCTGTTGGCTAAGGCGATTATGTTTTACTAGTAGCAGTTATAATATAGTTTGTGTTATTAATTTCGTATGTACTACTTGATTTTACTCTGCTCAATTCCGTACACATAAGCGAACTATACCCCACTTTCGTTCTCTGTGCGTACATACTAAATGGAAGGCCGCCTATAATATGTTCGCTAGTGGTATCACATTACTTACCCTACAGTGTAAAAGACTAATCGAATTTCTTGACATATGATTAAAGATTAGACAGAAAAACAGGACAATGCATTGCTCGACTGATTGACAGTTGTAACAGCGCATTTGCAAAACATATTCACAAAATTTGCACATTAATTGCTTATAAAGGACATGTGTATATCCCATTTCTCAGATATCGAATAATTAATACTTTATCCAACAAATGTAATATTACTATAGCACCGTAACTAACTGTGTGAAACTGGTATTTTTACGGCTATGTTTGTCAAGTAAACGTGACTCAATCCCAAACACCTGACAGCAAACCAATCAAATTTCTTGCTTTATTTCGTATTTCATTTGCGTTAGCTTTGATACCTTTACCTTATCAGATAGGTCACATTAGGGAATACCTGGAAATTGATAATGCATATGTATTCCATTCCTCGACAGTAGATATTGATTTTATTTTATAAATTAGAGATACACCTATGAGATATTCAGTTGCACTTGGACATGAGTTATATCTGTGCGGAAAAAAAAAACAAAATGAGCATGCGGTTTCAGTCTTAATCAAGTAAGATTTACTAATTTATTAGTTCTATAATCATCATCACTATCATGCTCAATATCTTCTTCTTCTTCTTCTTCTTCTTCTTCTTCTTCTTCTTCTTCTTCTTTTTCTTCTTCTTCTTCTTCTTCTGCTGCCGCCAGTAGGAAATTGGATTAATTGTAAATGTTATTCATAAATGACGATATTAGAAATGATCTAGTAAGAGACCGGGCACTATCATACTCTTAGAACAAGATGCAAAGTCGGATACATAATGTTTATCTGGATCAAGGTAAGATAGATAAAGCTTATGGCGATATGGTTATAAGAGCAGCTAGATTAATCATGGCAAAGATAGCTAGCGGTGTATATTTGTTTCTTCGGCTTAGTCCAGACTTTGGTGCCCCAAAGTTATTGTAAGATTTAAAAGTTTTAATGGACAGTTTGAGTAATGATAATGCTTTAAGAATATGGTAACTTATTATATGTTAAACAACACTGAATGCATGACAAATGAAACTTACTGCTAAGGAAATCAACCACGATGCCATTACAATGATAATTAACTATGACGACGGTAACAAAATGTTGGAATATGGAAAATAAACGATTGAAAAGCTCAATATGGAGAAGATGTCTAAAATCATACACCTTTTAAAGAGGAAGGATGAAACTAAAGGAGAACGGTGATATAGATAACTTTGAGCGAACAGAAATGCTACAAGATTTTAAAGAAAGAATCGAAATTGATAGAACAACAACTGTACGTCATGTTTCTTTAGCTCTTCTATACAAATGGAATGATCCTTTAATAACATTTTTGATTAATGTCACATAACCTTAGCGTGCTGGCCAAATGGGACTTTTTAAGATTTTTATAAGTCATTTTTATTCATTTTTAGCGTCTGGCGATGTGTTAAGTATGCGTATTTCCTTTGAGAATCTTTCTTAGATGTTCAGGAGAGATGTTCTCCATTTTTTCAACTTCTTAAGTCCACAAAATATTTTCGAGTTTTTTGGGTAAATAATTTTTAGATTTACTGACTTTCTCTGATATATATCTTACCCGGGTGTTGCCATCCCAGTTGTAACTAGGGAATTATAGACTTTCCATTTTTATCAACAAGCTATCTAATGTCGGCATATTGCCAAAAGGCGTAAGATATAACGTAGTCTGAATCATTCCACTTTAATTACAGTTTCAAGATTAAATCCATACTACAATTAAAATTAACGTAGCAAATTCATATACTATTAGGTTGGGTGGGCAGTGGGACGCTATTTTATTCTGAGTTGAGATATTTACTTTGTTTTCTCAAAAACAAATATTTCAGAGAAAGGTATGTTTGCAATGGCCTAATATGTTGCAACAATTGACAATTTGTAACTATTTTATGATGCCATAAAACAAAAATGACTATGTGATGCAGAACACAGGATTTGCATCAATTCTGGCACATTTGTACAGAAGCAAACAATATCGAGTCGGATATCTTAGACAAAACTGGTAATGCAGTTTCCATTTATTGTTCTAACCCATAAAGTGCTCTTCTCACCTTCGTTTGTAAACATATACAGTCAAACATGACATGGTATAATATAAAAAAAAATATTTTGACATATGAAAATATAGACACGAAATATTGTGACAAATATTCAGCACTAATCTTCTGTTTCACACCTTAGAATATGATACACATATGCGAATATGCATCAGAGAAATAAAAAATTACTGAGAATTTATGGGAAAAAGATGAAAGAAAGGGAAGGTTGCACGATTGTATGATTGAATGGTCTGGAAAACCAATTGTTTTCAACTGTTCGCTTGGGTTCGAGACTCGGTCTCTACAATTGATTTTGTTTGTGAGAAAGCTTGCCGGTAGTTTCTCGTGGGTCGTTGGTTATTCTAGGGATTTTGCAGGGTTCTTTCTCAGCCAGTATTCTAACCATCGTGTAAGGCCTATCATGAATTGAAAAAGGGCGTTAAACCCTGAACAACATAAAAAAAAACATTGGCTTGCGAGCTGTTCGGAGCAATGAATCACTCATTCTTTATATCGCATCACTGACTTCCCAGCAAGAAGGCCAAATGTAGCAAGATGAATTATATAGGAACTTGTATCTATACATTGACACATTATCACACACAGTACCAATTTCATGCATTTATATTTGTTCAGGAGTCACTTAGTGGCTGCCTCCAGTGCAAATGTGGGCATATGTGGGAAAGCCAAAATGGATACCTAATCTGTATATATGCTAAATTTCAGAGTTGAATTGGTTTTTTTTTTCTTGAGCCTCATTAAACAAAAGAAAGACGGCATTGTAAAAATTGACAAAATCAGTCAGACATTCGTAGATGTCTTTATGTTAGATAAATTTGCGATGCTGATCTCAGGTAGGTTGGAAACAATCATCGTCACCTTAGATTTGGCACATGACCTGGTCTTCTTTGGGTTATTATGCACGATACCATCTCAACATTTTTTTTTTCTCATTTTGACAAATATGGGCTTGTACAACCACCTGACGTTTTTGATTAATCACAAAGATGCATCCGGATTGTCTGCACGCCACAGCTGTTGTATTCCACGCTAATTTTAGAAACTCGGATGGATGGTTCCATTTATATATATATATATATATATATATATATATATATATATATATATATATATATATATATATATATATATATATATATATATATATATATATATATATATATATATATCGTTAATGAAGAAAAGTGTGGTTTTGCGATTCTTGATTTTGCAGTGTCATCTAAAAGATGTACTTGTAACATATATGAAATGACTGTTGACTTTTAAGGACGTGTAAAATGACTATGTGGATCGGAAAAATTTGCAGCCAAAGCTGATTTGAGTTAAACATCCAGTTTGTTGTTGATGTTTTCCCAGATAAGCTCGTGAGTTTCCAAATTCAAACATGAAATGTGCAAAACGTCCAACGAGGACAAGAACGATGTTGTTCTGAAGCCATGATGCACTGTCACATAGAAAACGGCCGAAATCATTGGGAATTAGGGAATAAGAGAATCTGATGTGACGGTTGCCTTTATAAAAGTCTACGTTACCAATACTGATGGATTGAAGAAATATGAAAAAACCTCCAAACTGCCCACAGTTCTACCCTCACTAATAGGCGAAGTAAAATTCATGGAGTGTATTCAAGAAAATATTAATCATCAAAGAAAGGGGTGACGACCTAACATATGACAGACGTGTTTTCACTGCTGTTTGGGATGATGTCGACAAGCCCAAATCTTACTTACAAGGGTGCTTTGTTTACCTTAACCGGATCTAAGTCAGGTGGATTACAGTTGCAATATTGATAAATGAAAATCAGCTTGATAGTTATTTTGATGCGTATCATCACAAACAACAGTACTAAAGGAAGTTCCATGTTTAAACTAGCTTTAATATTAGTCACTAGAAATGAAATTAAGTTCAAACTACTCAACATCTATCCAAATGGGTACTTAAACATCATTGCCATGGTGTCTATGATCACTAATTTACATATAATTAATGGATTCGTAACAGCTATGTGATGACGATGTTAATAGCTTTGGAATGGTAGATCGGATGACACGGGATGTTGACATCGATGATGATTTTGTGCCGCTTCTTGATGAACATCTGCGTCAGCGTGGCATTAACCTATCCTCTTATGCACCGCAAAAAATGACACTTTGTGGTAATATTATGAATAGAAGAATTTAACGGACTATCAAAGCTGATATCGCAAAAAAATAATTAAAACCGAACAACAGTCGCGTGATGAAATCGTTAAGAAACACTTTATATTTGCGAAATAGAAATGCGTCGATATAATTTTGTTATTAAACCTTGAAACTGTCTCATTTAAATGTGATTTCGCAAGTAAGCCCTTCCTGAAATATCGTACAAGACCATGCAAAGTTAAAACAAAGTATAGTGTTGCATAAATGAAAAGCCGATATAGCCACGTGCATATTCAGAATATATTTACCTTGAACATTAAACGTTTTGCATGCTGTGAGAAAATGATCTACACACCTACTGTGAATGTCAGTAATTTATTCAAAGATACAACTTTGTGCTTAGACAATATTACCACTTGATAACCGTTTTAATAGAGTTGCGTTTCGGGTTGTACTAATTTGGTGTCAAGGTCATTACAATTACCATAATCATTATCTTTAATAAAATCTTTGTTAACTTACATAAGCATGAGCAATGATAAGGATCAGAAGCCCTAGTTGACAGTTTCACGGTAAAGAAATGCACACCTAATGCAGTGAAACTCCACAAAACTAAAATTGCTGCCCAAACCCCCCAAAAATATCAGATTTAGAGAAGTTTTCGGTTTACTGAAGTTTTTTGTAGATGTGAGAAATTAGTACATTGGGTACATACATATAACATTCTAGGACACAACATGGCTATTGTCTAGGAGTGTACAAAGTTATTAAGAGAGAAAATAATATAAATTTGATAGCCTGATAAATTCCAACTCCACAAAGAAAACAGTTTTGGGTGATATAGAATAACATATTTGGCAAAAAGATGTTACAGAATCTTAGGATTACTGATAGAAAATAAAGGGTGTTATTTGTCAATAGATGATTTCCGGTAATTGTTTTTTTTAAATGTATATAGTCACTCGTAACATTTGGGACAAATGAATATTAATTTTATTCGTCACGATCGGTTAGCTGACAGGAATCACCAATAAAACATACTGATAACGGATGTATGGGTCTGCAACAGATTGGTATTCCCAATATGGTGGATGTTCTTAACTGGAGTGGACAGACACTTTTCGCTTGTGGAAAAATACGTGTCTATCATGGACATGACTCCACAACTTACAAGCGTCCATGAGACAAATCTGTTGTCAGTTGACTATAATAAATTAGCTCTCTTGATCACAGCTATTTCTAAAGTCAATACAACAAGTGGATATATGCACATTACCTGCACCATCTTAGTTTATACAAAGACGAAAGATGTATGTTTGTAGTCATAAAGCACCATCGAGTACACTAATGGGGATGTCAACACTAGTTCAAACTGTTAGAAGGTAAGACTGAACCCCTATTGCCATCAGGGTGTTACTTGCCATAAGGGACAAAATGGACAGATGAAACAGTCCTTGGGCTGACATGACTGGGTGCGAGTTCTTTCCTTCTAAGGAGCTAAAAAGCAGCACTAGAGGAAGATATTGTTTGAATATCTGGCAAGTAATATAATCATGACGGCCACTTGACATCACGTTGTATGCCAATGACGAAAGGTTAATATTCAAGTTTGGAATTGTTAAATATATATATTGTACACTTCTAAATATTAAAGTCAGGCATATATTGAAGTTTGTGCTATTGATAAAATAAAACAATTAGTCATATATATATATATATATATATATATATATATATATATATATATATATATATATATATATATATATATATATATATATATATTCTACATTTATCCAAACATATATTTCATACTTCATGTTTGCTTCGTCACGAATGTCACAGTCAATTATTTTTAAATTCATTGTACCTTGATAACCATATATTTAAATTTTGCTCATAATTTATTATGATATACGTGTCATTTCAGACAAATCCCTTTTTATTTTAAGCATCCATGTAAACAAAAACGTTAGACCCTTCAATCTCTTTCAAATTTAGTGCAGAATATTCCCAACTTAGTCATTCCAGGCATGATTTAGTTATGAAGAAAGTTATATATATTTAATGATGCCTAAAATGATTAGTTTCGATGGTTTAAATGTCTGTGAGCAAATGAAACAATATAACCGTATATTTTACAAACGTCTTTGTTTTATTTTCTGTTTATTTGAACAAAATACCCTGCTAGATGTTGGTTAATTTTACCACATTAGCTGTGCATTCGTGTATAGTGTGTACTTCTAAAATGATGCCAAACGTAATGATTGTCGTGTAAACTTATTATAACATTTGAACTCTTACGTTTTGCTTTAATTACTAAACTGGGTGAAGAAAAGATAACGTCGGGTCTAATCATTAGAGTACATGGTAGTACGATTTTTAAGCGTGAGTAGCTTTCATTGTGACATATCAGCGCTCGACATTCGTTTAAGTTTGTATTAGATCACAACCTCGTCCAAACAATCGAGGTATTGAAATATTGAGTTTCGTTTGGGCGTATAAATAATTACTTTCCATAGGTATATGGATGTAGAAAAATTTAAAAAAGTGATTAATGGCTTTTTAAAAGTATAAATAATAAAATTCTAAAAACGACACACGTTGCTAAAATAGCCGGTACGGAACGCATACATGATCTGTATGATTTTAATTGTAGTGAAGTTTACACTGAATATATGTAAGTTATAAACTCTTGTTCTTGTTTAGAATCAGTTTAAGCTTTATATGTTTAATGTTTTTGTCTATTTTGTCAATACTATTATGCATTACAGAAATATAATGAACCATATTTCTATCGACGTATTCATTAGCACACGTTTACTTGTTCAACCTCATAATGTAACTCGCAAATTTTATTAAATGTGAATGATTTTATTATTGTCAACGTCTTCCATAAAACAATAATAGGTTCGTTGCTTTCATGCATCTATTTATGCAATTTATTAATATATTCCTCCTCATAGTTTTTGTGGACAATGGTTTAATCAGTCAGTTTGACAATTATATCGTAATATTAGTGTTGGTTTCTTGTTATTCAAGTCAGTATTGTTTTTGTTGCAATTGTTAATAACTTTTTGTTATTCCAAATATGTATTTAAGATCCTTATTTTCATATAAAAGTGTTATAGTCTTATACATTGGATACCACTATTTACTTCGGTTTCACAGTTTGCAAATATTTCGTCTTTTACCTCTTTCATCTACATTGTTCAGTTCTAACTGAGCCTAAGACGATGTTGGCCTGAATAATAACTCATATCTAATTGAATGTGCTGCTTTTAGTTCGTCAAACGTATTTAAATACCAAAACATATAATGAGAGAGAGAGGGAATGTTTATATCCTCTATATCCTTTTACATTTATATTTTCCAGTTCTATACGACAGAATCATGTAGAATTGTAAACTATTTTTATTTTATTTTTAAACGTCCTGATTCAAAGGCAGTAAATAGATCTTTTAAGAAATCTGGGTTTCTTTTCACATTCTAACTGCATCAGGTATTTTAATGGAGTAGCTCCAGTCAGGTAACTAGATTCAACTATGTTTGGTATGTTTATTGTTTCCTTGTTTGCTCCAGTTGGAGTCTATTAATCTATAGCGAGTGATAACTTAATCTTTAGTTAAGTTTCTTAAAGTGTCAACCCATTCACTCCTTTTAAATTGTTAAAAAAATACTACATTCTAGTCTTCATGATTCTGTTAAACATTGACACTACATATGTCTATGTCTGAGATTGGTCCCCCTAATGTAATTGAATCTTTTTAGGTTTCGGTCTCTAAATATACTTTAAACGCATCTTGCATGTAAGCTCTCATTTCCAGTTTAACTTTTCATGTTTAAAAAACTATGTTTCAGCCTTAAACTCTCGTTTCTTTATAATAAAAAAACTATCGGACACACTCCGAAAAAAATGGTAATGGAAACAAGAATTCTCTCCATCTAATCTATGTAATTTATACTTCAACTCTAAACACGACATAGCAAATGCATTCGCTGAGAGTTTGCTTTATAAATCACTATTTTCTCATTTTCAGCAAAATTCATTTCGAAAACTACAAAGTTCAAAATTAGATGAAACATTTAAAATTCACATCAAATGACAAAGAAATTTATAATCAGCCGATAACTCTTGGAATTTGTGCTTGTTCTAAGCAATCCACATGATACATGCCTTGGGCCTGATGAGATATCCTAGCTATTTTTGAAATATCTACAATATCTGTCAGTTACTGCTCTTTTGGAAATCTTCAATAATTTATGGACGACTGGTAATATACCTTAACCATTGAACGAAGGTACGGTAGTACTTGTTCTCAAGCCAGACAAGGATAGCACAAATCCTATAAATTACCGTCTCATAAATTTTACTTGCTGTGTTTGTAAACACGATAAGAGAAATGATCAATGCAAGGTCTGAGTGGTATTTGTGGAGTAACATCTTAAAATCTCTTTACCAAAGTGGTTTCCGATATTGCCGTAGTACCAACAATCATCTACCTAAACTGGAATAATTCATTTTCGATGTTGCTATCCAGAAAAACAACAACATTTTGTAGCTGTTTTCGTTTACTTGGAAAAGGCTTATGATGTAACATTGAAGTACAGAATCATGAACGACCTGTAAGATATGCGGCCGTCTTTCGATTTTAATACACTCTCAAATAGTTACTCAAATAGGGAATTCAAAGTGAGGCTAGGCCCTCACTGATATGCAAAGTGGGGTGTGCCTCATGCAGTATTGGATCAGTCACGGATTTTGACATCAAAGTTAAAAACAGCACATCGTGTTTGGTCCCTTGTGTGGATAGCTTACTAATATGATATCGATCCAAAACTATTCAGACTAATGAGAGACAATTGCATAAAAAATACATTAGATTCAAAACTCGATACCTGCCTCAATATGTATGCGTTTCTGTTAGCTATTAAAACATCATCATGATTCGAAACTCACGCTGGACGGAACATCAATATTAGATATTGATGAAACAGGTTTTAGGTTTTCCTAGACAGAAACCACACCTTTATTCTACAATTAAATCGTTTGAAATCTAAATGTTTGAAAACCATCGATTTACTCAGGTAGTAGCAAAAACTGACTGGGTGCTTATATAAAGTACCTATATTAAAACCATTATAATTCCGAACTTGACATTTGTTGTGTTGTTTATGGTTATTCAATAAATCAATAAATCTTATTTAAAGCTGCTTGACTCAAATCGTTATTAAGTAATACGTCCCTCTTTGCCAAACCTTTTAGCTGAAGAGAACAAACAACCTGTCACGTCGAAGAGGAACATTATATTTAGAATTTGCTTTAAAACTGAGACCTAACCATTTGAACCCTGCTTTTGTGTCTGTTTTCCATCCAACTACAAAACCTTATACAAATATAATCCAAATATCATTCCTGCAATTGGCATATGCAAGCTTTGACAATAAAAGCGTTGATTCTTTTCGAATTTCAAAAACCATTTCAAAAGAAACACCTCCGTGGCTACTAAAACAACTCAAAATATTTTTTACTCTGCATGAAGGAATAAAATCGGTGACAAATCATTTTTCGTAACTTTAAATACTACATCCTCTCGAAATCTGATAGTAATATAAAAATTTATACTGACAGATAAAATGACTGGCAAAAAGTCTGCATCAACTTTCATCATTGGAAACCACTTTTCAAAACGTTAGTAGATATATAGTAGTTTCTAACCCAAAGATCCCAATTTTTTCCAAAGAAATACAAAATGACTTTTTGACCATTCCAATGGGAAATATGTCTCAGAAAAAGTTTTATATTGAGGATTTGTTTGGTATCTGGGCCAGAAAAGTACGGTGCTGGCACAACGTGGTTGTGTAAATTTTAGACAATATGTTTTGTAATTTATACATTTATATATTTATACAATTTAATTTATACATTTTATATCAAATTTATACTTGTTTGTTAGTTAAAATTTAAAATATTTTAATAAAAGAAATGTCGCTAATGTTGTAACTATAATATTTTATTGCTGGATATACCAACTCATGAAAGTTATCCTTGACGTCCAATTTTAATGAGTCATTTAGTCCGATTCAGACTAACCGAATTTTACTCATCAATTTCATACACTAATTATTTATGCAAAATCAATCAGCCATCATTGTTAAGGATTAATCATATTTCCGCTTACATTCTGGATATTAAAGCGACCTTGATTTGGCTGTAAATAGGCAAAATTAAAAATTCCAGTGGGATCTATGGCTAATATTTAATAGATAACTCAGTAATGTTAGGTCTAGGATAGCAACTGCTAGCACACGTTTGACTCAGCCTTTCACTATACGGGGCAGAAACTTGACCTTGGATCTGTATCTACTTTAGTTGTCAGATCAATGTTAAATGGGCACATGTAATTTACTTCTTGCAAAATATATTGGCACTTATACGCATGCCTGTTGGCTTGGTACTTTTATAGTTAACGCCAAGCGAAGTATCCTGAACCATCAAGATTAAAAATGGTATTTATAAAATATACATTATATGGAATACAGTAACTTACCCGATTATCACACGCTATCAAAGAAAATGTATTCAGTCATGTTAAGCTTAACGGATTAGTAGTTCATACACTACCGTATTCTGATATGATTGGTTTTCTCAGAAGCTAAAATATCCACATATTGTTATATCAAGATGTCTATACCACCAAATGTAATTTGGCCATGATGCCACCTTCTTAGTCCATCTCGCGATTATCTCTCCTAGTTTAGGATTGATGGTAATTATGTCATGGATGAGATCTGCTTCAGCCTTTAATTTTTTGTACGCGAGATCATGTCGGTAGCATGCAAGAGAGCACGGTTTAACTGATCTTTTCTAGTGTACAGTTGGTTATTAGAGTCCTTTAGTATGCCCAACTCTGTTACTGAGCCCGCAGAAATTGTATTTGGGTCTCAGAGGAAGCTAGATATCTATGTAGCTTTCTTAGGCAGAGATGCCATCGCCGACCTTTCTTAAGAACTTGAAGTCGATGGGCCTGATAAGCCAGACAAAGGCAGTCTTTGCTTCTCACGGGGAACAAATTTCAACATTCATGCGCGTATGAACCCTAGTTTGATTTTCCAGTACGTTTCTTCAATAGGCATCACGCGCAATATGAAGTCATGATGACATGTTACACATTAAGTGATATTCAGTATGACAAGAGAAAATATTTTCCCGTCATTGACTTCTTATTTGTCGGTGGGGCCTTAACCGTCCAGAGACGGCGATGAGGTTCCTTGTTGTTTAGATCACGCTTCGCTGATCATTTGCCTGATCAGATCCGAAAATAACTCAGTTTATGCTCTGTTAATCATGCACTACTTAGTATAGAACTTCCTGTACGTGATTAAGAAATCCGCATTGATCAATTACTTGATGATGCATTTACGAAAGTGTTTTCGTAATTGAAGATCTTCGTTGGTAAATATTGAGATCTTTTGAATGATCATTAAAGATCTTCGGATGATGACCTTGACCTGGAGCGTAACATTCTTTGAAAAGAAAGATGGGACCAAATGACGGCTATGTCTAACATCGTACTAGGTTCGGAGAAAGGCAACAATAGGGTTTAAAAAGCAAGAAAAAGCAGTTTATCTGACAAGGAAAGTGTTATATGCTAATGACCATCTTCGTTGCGAAAGGAAACTGATGTTTGATTGACTTAGGAATATGTGGAATTCTTGACAATATATTGTGTATGATATGCCTTTCGTTATTTATGTTTGACCAGAGTGGATCTTATCAATTCGGATGCTGAAATCGCTGCTTACAGAACGATTGCGTTTGTGCATGAATTACTGTGCATTCCCTATCTCAAAACATATTGAACATCATTTTAAAATGTTTACAAAAGCAAAGTAAAAATTTACAAAAAGAACCAAGATAATTAAACAAAAAGAAAAAGCAAACCGAAAACAAACTGAATCTATCTTGTACTATTTGCGTACGTTCGACTAATAAACGTAGACAGTAATTGTTTCAACACATCCTTTTTAATCCAGCATGATTGTTCTTTTTTATCAAGATGTCTACCAAGAATTCACACATAACGTCATGTAGCGTTCGTGCTTCTTTATCGCCCTGTCAATAAAACAAAATAATAACCGATCTCTAGACTATAATGCAACCTGTAGAAGATCGATTGTTTGAATAATTTCCTGTCTTAATGACTCATGATTCGACATATCTATGTCAAATAAAAGGCGTGTAGAAATGTACGTGCAATATGCGACATATGCCAGGTTCTCAAACTTCTTTTGCACAACATAACATTTTGAAAATTGTGCTACATAGCCACACTATATGTTCTATTGTTTGTGACGTAGAAAAAAGTAACCTTAAAAAATAACGTGTGCTTACAGCCATATATAAATCAACTTGCTCACATTCAATATAAACAGTAATGCAAATATTATCTGTACTCCATGATACTTGCCATAAAAGTGTATTAAAATGAAAGAAATTGACTCAGAACTAATCAGTTTATTTTAATACTGCGTGATCCAATGATTTTGCGCCTGGATAGACATACACATTTGTTTTGGTGCCAAATTAAGGAATTAAAAACATTTTATTTGTCATTGACGACTTTTGTTGATTGGTTTAAATATATTAAATACATTAAATATTGATCTAATTTATTGATTGATATAAAAAAAATCCAGTGATCTGATCTGTCGATAGATATAAAATGTATCAAATGATTAAAATCTGAGGCATCAAAAGGCTTCAAACAATTTGAATGCATTATTATATGTCTCAGTCTACATTATTTTAAAGAAGATAGACACTTTAATGTTCATATTGAATTTATATTCGTGTTTAATCGACTTGCAACTCGACAATGAAGGTTATCTATTGGTAATGTTTTCGATATTAGTTTGAAGAAATCACCGATATACAAAGTAGATGAAAATGTTGATAATACCACTGCTTTGTCCAACTCACAATCTCACAAATATTTTTTCCAGTTTGCAAAATGAAGAAACTATTAATTATCAAATAACAGAAAAAACAATAAACAAACATTTCTTTCTTTCTTACTTTCAAACAAAACATCGAATCTTGAAAAACCTGGCTACAAACATTTGCCGCAGCCGGTACAGACAACACGTGAAATATAGCAATCAATCTGAGTATTTTGAACTTGGGTCAGCACCAAACTCGTTAGATGCACACTTATGCTGATTTGGGTCGCTGCTCTTGGACGACAGCAAATGTTAACAAACATATCTTAGATTTTTAAAGTTCACATTCTAAGTAACAATGCAACACTAAGAAGTGTTTTCGGCGTCAAAACTAGCTTTGCTTCTCACGTTAGTAGCGTTAAATAAAACAGCGAAGGCGGGCGGACACCATCGATGTGTCTGTGTAATAATAATACCTTAAGGTTGCATTGCATACATCTCTGCTAAACCCGGACACATTTCTGATAAGAATCGCACATGAAAACATCAATAAGCTACCATGAAGTTGTGATCGACGTTGTATAAAAATAGATTTATGTTAATGAGTATATATTCTATAGTTGTGTTAATATTTCCTGCATGATTTTGAGGGTGCATGCTTACATTTTGGGTATGAACACGTTTTTCTTAAAATGTGTACCAATAATTTGCATATAACGTCATGTACCGTGCTTGTTTCTGCAACTGAATTTCTAACCAGCTCCTTTTTGTTATCCAATTTGATCTGTGAACATTTATCCTTTCGTGTACTTTGTCCCACAGGCTTTTTTTGGAATTCCGACCTGAACTAAATGTGTCCAGGTGAAAATAACAATCACCAACATGCTATAAATACTAAGTCCTGTAATATTTGGTAGCACTACGTTTACAAGACACATTTTTAGCGTTTCTTTATTCACGTAGGCTTACAGGTTACAAAATAGTTTCTAAAGGTTTGCTCGAAAAACAATATTAATAATCCTGGAGATATTTCTGACATGAGTAACAGGGTTTAAACCAAATTATAATTTTGTGAGATGCGATCTTGAAACGAATAACATGGGCATTAAACACACACACATTGTATGCTTTAAACTATATATATATATATATATATATATATATATATATATATATATATATATATATATATATATATATATATATATATATACATACTAGTTGCGGAAACTAGTTCCGCAACTAGTCTATACAAGCTGGTTGTATTTATAGTTTTAACAAATGTGGAGACAGCCATGTAGAGGTTTACAAACACAACGTTTTTGTGTTTATTTGTTAGTCGTATATATGTTTTGTATTTGCCTTTGATAAAGACTCATTAAGAGTCGAAAGCGCTCAGGCTAGTTAGTTACTAGTTTCGTACTGTTCGTCGTCAGTTTATTGCATCTATTTTAATCAATCCCTTACACACGTGATCCCTTGGTGGATCCAGTACGCTTGAAAGGGTTGTTATTCGCCATATGATTTGTATTTATATATATATATATATATATATATATATATATATATATATATATATATATATATATATATATATATATATATATATATATATAAACAATTAAAACATAATTTGAGTTCATATAATACCCCAAAGATTAATTTAGATTGTGAACATAATTTGAACTCTAACTTAAATTTAAAAGATGCAGTTAAAATCTGTCTTTTGTGGTTAAAGGAAGGTCCACATGAAAGGTTTTATTACAATTTTGTCTTGCTAACAAAATGCATTTAAATGCTTCGTGCTCAACATCAGGGTGTATTCATTCAAATGTCCCTGTACTTAGTCCTGCACACTTTTAATCCAATCTAACACAATACCTCTTTTACTAGAATTATGATTCTTCATTTGTCACCTTAATCGAACTGACCTTTCCCAAGAAAACTACCAACAACTGGTGCAAAATTTCATAAAATGAAATCAAAAACAGCTTGAAATTTTGATGACTTATCTAAGAAAATGTCAGTTGGGAGATTGACTATTGCAATATATATATATATATATATATATATATATATATATATATATATATATATTTATATATATATATAGAGATATAGATATATATATATATATATATATATATATATAATGATTTATGACCTACCGGATGTTGGTCTCAAATACTTTTTTCGGGAGAATTCCGATATGAATTCAATGTGTCATGGTGGAAATGTCAGTCACCAACGTACTATAAATATTTATGTATTTATTGTGATCCGTTTACAGGACATTTCTTTAACAATAATTTTCCATCTAGAGCCACTTACATGGACATATATTTCGGTAAGTATAACATGATTCACACAACCTTATATGGGTTTAAGCGAGTTTTGACTGCTTGGACCATAAGATCCGCAGAAATATCAATTTTCAATATGCCAAAATGAAAACCCTTAGAAATTGATATGCCCTAATGACACAGTTTCTTGGAGTTTATATATGATGCAAGCTTGATCTCTCTGCACGTACGTTAATGTACTTATTAAAAAAAATGTTCAAAAATAACATTTCAAAATCATCTTGAATTATGTATTTGAAACTTTTGGAACAGGGCATATATCTAGTTGCTTTGAATTGCCTTTTCGTCCATAAATTGCAGCTAGATGGAACTCAAAGAAAACAACACAAAGATTGCAAAGTTTGGCATGTTTAGTTTTTTTGGGTAATAATGTAGCAAATATGGATGAATTCGTATATTTTGCAAACCTTTCTAGATGTAAACATTTTTCTAATTTGTATGTGGCCTCCATGTTACATGCTAACATAAATAACTTTGTGAAAATCAATGTAAGCTTTCAGTCAAACTTGATGTTCATGTAACTGCTTGGTTAGAAGTAAGGTTGATCCAAATACAGAACGTCTTTTTCAGCACTATACATATTAATTGTGTGATATGTTCTGTACTGATTGGTAAAGGTGTCATATATTGTGTATAATATTCAATAACTTGTATCATGCCAATACAAAGAACAATATGTTTATTTATCTTTTTCAGCAAGAAGCACAACGATAATGCTGACGAGAAATTTGAGATTGATTTTTGGAGTAATGATTATTGCATCAGTAGCAATAGCGCTGTTTGGCTTTATTTATGAATCACTGATAACATGTAAATGGAAAAACTTATTTCGAAATGATTCCGATGTAGACCTCAGGATAATATCTATTGTTGGAAATCGAGCAACGTCGCTTAAAAGACTTTTGAACTCATTAAATAATGCATCATATTTCGAAGACATTGTTGTTCTTGACATTTGGATTGACAGATCCAAGGATGGAAAGGTGGATACGCAAACGTTAGAGGTGGCGAATTCCTTCCAGTTTCAACATGGTATAAAATCTATTCACGTCCAGCCAACACATGCAGGTGTATACGGACAGTGGATTTACTCATGGGATGTCAGTGATCATTCTCCAGAAATTGCTGTTATACTTGAAGATGACATTGAGGTTTCTCCTTTCTTCTACAAGTGGTTAAAGATTGTGCACACAAAATATGATAGTTACGATAATATCAACGGATATTCGTTACATGGCAGATGTGAAAATCATGCGCTAATTGCTCCAAGAAACAAATATATTCATGTTCCTAAAAACAACACAGTTTTTCTTTATCCAGCCTTCAACACTTGGGGATTTTCACCACATACAAAGCATTGGATGCATTTCGTGAACTGGGTGACGTTAAAAAGCAACGATACAACATTTAAACCGTCTGTTGCAAACATTGAGCCAACAATCGCGTACGAGATTGCACGAAGCAGAGGAACAGTGGCTAATAATTGGGATTTTTTGCATCTATATCATGCATATGTACACAAGCTCTTTACTATATTTCCAAATATTCAAGGTAAGAGTTGTTCAACATATTAATTTGTAGCACGATGTAAAGATTGTAAGGACCAATCAGTAACCTATTTATCAGGTGCATATAGCAATGCTTATTTATTGAGAATGTAATATATTTTACCGTCGAAGAATGGGTTCAAATGTGAATTTTTTTAAAAACTGTCATTGAAAATACGGAAGCTATTGACAAGGTGCATAATTGTTTAAAATAACAATCAATATAAGATTTTCTGTATACCTGAACTATACCGAAAATGCGTTAGACTCGTTCCCAATCTACAGCTAGTTTAATTGTCTTTCAGTGTGCATTAATTTCACATCCGTTTTAGGTGACAATGGATTTGCCGTTCATTGGAAAGAGAAAGGACTACATTACCCAGAGAACATAGACAGAAGGCCCTCTGGAGACCTTCTTCGAGACTGGAGTCCTGATATTGAATCGTTGCCTGACAATCCAATATACTTAGACTTCGCTGGAAGAAATATTAACCCCAAGAATTATCAGTGGCCTTAACACTGTGGCATATGTGTACATTTTCTTCATGAAGCGAAACATCAGGATACATACCATCATCTGAGTGTTGGATTTGGATTTGAAAGTAACATAGTGTAAATAAATTTGGAAATATTATAAAGACATAAAGTGCTAGATTTAGTATTGAATAATTACTTAAGAGGAAAAAGAGTGTTCGTGCATTTATATAATCATTTATTATATTTTTCAACTACTTCATAATTTAATATATGGCATTTCATGCGTGTTGTTTTATGCACACACTACTAGAGAGATGTCAAATCTAGATTACATTACATAATATTTCAAAGATGAGTCTGGTGACACTCTGTGAATGAATGCTGCCAAGGTAGGTGAAGTGGTTCACTACGTTGAAGTTTTGGCCGTTGACGGTGATGTTGGGTTCAACAAAGGGCTATCCCAGGACCGACTGATGCAGTATTTCAGTCTTCTTCGTATTGATGGTGAGACCAAAGCTTTTGCAGGAACTGGAGAACTTGTCAACGCTGCATTGCAGGTCTTCTTCTGAGTCAATATTGAGGGTGCAATCATCGGCAAATAAGAAGTCCCTGATGGTGTATGTCATATCCTTGGTTTTCGTTTGTAGCCTGATGTGGTTGAACAGTTTTCCATTTGTACGGTACCTTATGCAGACTCCAACTTTTCCATCTCTGAAACCATTAGTCAGCAAAGAAGTTGCTAGTACCATTTTTATAAGTCTACGGAATGACTCGCACAGGGATTCGAACCCATGACCTCCTACATCCAAGGCAGACGCTCTAACCACTTAAATCACAGAAGCGTTCACCGATAGATAGTTAGATAGATAGATAGACATACAGAGACAGGCAGGCAGACAGACAGACAGACAGATAGATAGATAGATAGATAGATAGATAGATAGATAGATAGATAGATAGGTAGATAGGTAGGTAGGTAGGTAGGTAAGTAGATAACGGAGAGACAGACAGACAGAAAAATAGATAGATAGATAGATCCAACACGCCGTGTGTAGTGACCAATGCCCCATTATTTGCTAGCTACCGGTATACCTGTTTACTGTGGTATTTTTTGTAATACTATGTAACACAGTATATTTTTATTGTACCCGAGCGTCGTTAGTTTCCCTCTGTAAGGAATTTATGGAAATACTCGAGGAATATTCTTGTGACTTTAATGTTATTAATGATCCATTTTCATAATTCATAAGAACATATTTAAAAATTTAATAAATATTACCAATATACGTATATTTTTAAAACTTTAATCACCTGTTTGACATGTCACGCATGCCAAGATGGAATGTCGTGAAACATATTGAGGTTAAATCCATCTTTCAGAAGAATACGCAGCTAACTAAAAATCCAACAAAGCAACTCGCCATGTGTAGATATCACTACTAAGTCGTCTATAAAGCACGGGCCCACACAATGCGAATAATATCACGTTTATAGCGACCAATCCCATAGTTATCTACTATCCACGACATAACATACACCATCGAACACGCCAAGTTTAATGATCAATATGCGATTACGTACACTCCCATCCTCAAACCAACACACCTGATGTATGGCCCAATGCAAAGTCATTTACAGTCGAAGACACAACTCACTATACCAATGCCCTGTACATAGTTACTAAAACCCCTTATCGACTATCCAAAACAGCATTTTGTGATGACCAATATCATGTCATATACTATCCATCACACCACACTGTCTCATCAGCAACCCATCTGTTATCTATATCAAATACCCACATTATACCATTAACACGCCGTGTACAGTGACCAATACCCTGTCATTTACAATCCAACACATGATCCTGTATTATCAATGCGACGTTCATAATGACCTGCTGGCTAGTGGGTATATGTATATAAGCGCTTTTATACAGACCACTACCCATAAGTCGGAGCATATTGGAGGTGTCCGGCTGTTGTTGCTGTAGGGTTTAACGCCATTTTTCAGCACAAGATAGGCTATACATGGTGGCCAGTATTAATGGTGGAGAAAGAACCCTGGAATGCCCAGGGAAGAACCACCGACCCACGAGAAGCTACTAGCAGGCTTTCTCACTTACCCACGTCAGCCGAGTCTGGTCTCAAACTCACGCAGAGGTGAGAGAGATGGCAGTGATCTGTAACGGTGTCTGGTAATCTGCATATATTGTACAGATGTTTGAAACAGCTCTAATCATTGAAGTCAAATCATAATAACTTTAAACTGAAAGTGACTGAAAAAGAACTAAACTTTCAAATGTGTCACGACCTTTTTTAGGGACTAGAAACAAATCAGGATAAAATGATCAATTGAAAATGAAAATTCATTAACATAATTTTTAAAATTTTACAAGGCATAGATCGATGCTAAGTACATTAAATTTGCATTGTTTGTTAGTTGTTTTTGAATTCATTATATGCTCCGAATAATTGTATTTTGGACTCGACCGTGGCCAAAATCAATTTCATGTTCCTGACACTGATGTTGCTCTCATTTTGTAAATAAATAATACATAGTTAATATTTATCTCTGACTGTGGGTTAAATATTAGAATCATTAGTCTAAGTCAAGACAATTTAGTTTACCATGCTATTGATTAAACTTTTTGAATTTATTTTATATAATTATAACTTTAATTGATCTATAAATGATATTTTGTTCTACATTCTGGCTCTTTTGTTGCTTCGGGTTTTGTTTATATAACACTGTTTGTCTTATAAATGATCAATTCCTCCAATGACATCTGGAGCAAAACTCAGTATTGTTGTGTTAATTATATAATTTGGGTTTAATTTTTTTATTCGAATTATTTATTTACTGTAAAAACCAAGTGATCTTATATAATATTCTTGGACAGTAATATTCACTTGCAATGATAGTGAACTCAGAAAAGAACATATAGGATTATATTTTGTGATTTCTTGGAAGACTGTTAGCACATCATCATGCTTCTGGGCACTGGTATATTAGTATATGCAAACATGCGAGCACATCTAGAACTTCAACGCTGGATCATATTTCGAACATCACTGAAATTTAATTAAACTACATTAAAGACTGTTAAGAACGTTTTGGCTTATTTAGGATTTAATTATGAATAGTGCAAGTTCTCTTTTAAATTTTCACTTTGTATTCTTAAGAAATATTTTGTATTCTTAAGAAATATGTTAATTCGACAATTTTACAAAAGGTGTTGGCTTTCTATCTTTTCTATTGATTATTTAAGAACATAGAGTCACGATACTATAAAGAGAAATCGAAGTGACCACCAATGTGTTCCTACAAGTTAAATCTTCATTTTCTGTCAAGTCTTTGTTATGTATTCTGTCATCGGAGCAACTATTGAAACTTTAAGTTTTCATCAAGTAGATAAACGGTGGACTATGTATCTTCTTCTATAGTCAATTCCCTACGTTGAAATATACCGATGGTCAAATTCTTTTAACAAAGTAATATTGATAGTTCTATAGACATGAATCCCAACATTTTCTGTTGTTTTAATGTCAAATCACCATACGTCAAACAACTAAATCACGAAGCTTCTTGGAAAGTAGCTTAGGTAAAAATCATTCTTCCCACACAAGTCAAGAATGTGGTTAAATGTTCAACCACATTCGCTAACAATTCAACGGGCAAGGTCAAGAAACCTAGGACAAAACCTATCCTCTCATAAGTGAATCGCCAGAAAATACCCGAGTCTCTATTCAATGACAATCCTTTATGGTTTTATTTTAATGCTCCACGTATCGTCGAAATTATCTCATTTATTTTCAGGGATCTGTTTGACCAATAACTGGAGAAAGTACACTGATAGAGCACCAGAAAATTGCACACTTTGTTACAATGTATCATTCGCACTATACAACAACGCTCTTTATAAAATTATCTCCATTTGATATTCATTATGGCAATACTAACATAACACCACATACAAGAAAAACATTAGCAACAACGAATGTACAAGTAATTTAATTTCCCTAGTGAGTTGAATGAAAGACTAAATTTCATGTTTGTATATTGTAATGCCGTTGCGTATAATGCCGTAGCCAAAGAAACGGCTGGTCTCTTGCTGCGAGTCATTCCTTCAAAGTTGATTATGACATATCTGCTAGCGATGATAGAGGAGCCAAATTATATCATGCTCATCGAGAATATTTTAATTTCTTAGTTGTAAATTTTTTACTCCGAGTTGATTATATGATAACATGCTACTGAATTCAATAATATGAAATTACAGTATCAATGTTTATATATTTTCTTCACTTATGCAGGATGGGCCTTCCTTGTGATGATTTAGTGACTTGTTTTGATAATGTCAATAGGTGGTTATGCGAACATTATGGCTTTCTATCTTTAGCAAAGAAATGTTGTGTAAAATCACTGGAATCCAACTGAAATTTCAGAACTTTTTGAACCTTGTAAATAAGTTTATTTCTAATGGATTTCTTTGTGAATTTGCAAATAAAGAGAAATAGACGTACCCCGATAATTCAGTTACTCAGACTAGTTTTAAACAATGCTAATGTATGATAAACGTGTGGATCCGTTTAATATAAAGAAACATCTCATGTAACATTCTCTCTCTCAGAATCACCGTCGATCTTTGAATACTTTTTCCAAGACGGATCTTTTTCTTCCTTAATTAGTAGTGTAAGGTGTTGGTCACTCAAAACAGCATGAAATTAAAACAAACATATATATTTATCTTTCATAATGTATCAACATTAATAAATTTAAAAGTTTGATTATGTCGACATTATTCAGTTCTGGCTAAATTCATTATGCTTTGTTGATTCATTAATTTATACAAAAATACGTTTGTAAAGGTTTTCACTTGTAATACTAGCTTATCATAATTTGTAATACTACTTTGTGCATGTTTTATATTTTGGTAGAAATAACTTAAAAAAGCTACGATAAATTATGTATATATTTATAAATGTAAGTATTTTCGTCTTTATCGTATTTTGAATTTATTTGTTCTGGATTTTGTTCCTTCTCCACTAAAGTTCGTATGAGTTTACGAATTTTAGTAATACTTTTAATCTAAGTTTTAATTTTTTTCCTGACATTACCTCCGCTAAAGCCCAGACGTAAAGTTCGGACGTTTATTAGTACTTCTAGACGCTATCATTGTACTCTAATATTCAGTATTGTTTTCCTGTCCAAGGATAAAAGCTGTTAGAGTTCGAAAGTTTGGTACTACTTTGAGTCTCCGCTAAAGGCTGTGACGGTTTCAGAAGTTAATTGCTACATATTTGTAACGTTCATTTTATTACTATTGTGAGTTAGTTTCCTTCATTAAAACTATCTGTTAGATCATTACAGTATATGACAATTTTCAGACAACAGCATGATATGTATTACAGGTAGTGGTTATAAATGTATTGGACAGCATGACACTGCACATGATTGCTGGCTGACTAACGATAAGTGTTGGATAGTATAGAACGAAATATTTGTATCTTCACAAGGCGCGTTGGACAGTTTATATGGGATAGGGTGTTCCATCGTGTATGGCAGTGAGTTGGTAGCTACACACATAGTGTTGATTGTATAATGTAGGTGTTGGATAATAGAAAACGGAGTTAATGGATAGCTAGGTAGTGTGTTTGAATTGTAAATTAAAGTGTCGTTATTTGTTCCTATAAAACATTTCACCCTTTAACGTTCTAACTCTGTGAACACTTTTCGAACAAATATTAGACCCATTATGATCCCAATACCCCTATATAACTAATTTTAACATCAAGAGTTTCCTTCTCCCTAGAGCGCTAAATGTGTGCGCAGAATGTGATGAGAATAAAATATGGTTCAATATATACAAAAAACAACAACAAGCAATCAAAAACACAATCACAACACAATACACAATACACAATACAATAGAACAACATTTTTGGCAATAGAGTATATATCTTTTCGAGGGAGTGGAGTGGCCCTGAAAAGAATCATTGGAATTTTGTTAACACCACCGAGTTAACATATGGAACATTGCTCAGGTCTTTTTCTGTTCCTCAAACTTCGTCTAATATCCAGTCCGTAGATTAAGACTCGCTTCAAACAGCCTTGCCTCTACACACAGATCTGTATTTCCAAAACAACCTTATATATGATCTTCCTGACAGCCCATGATAATTTCACATACATGTGATATTCCGGGGTAAAACACATCGACGATATGAGGGTACACGACTCTGCGTAAGTCCAAATCTTGGCGAGAGAATAGGTAATGGAATGAAGCCAGTGACGGGTTATTATAGTTTATTAGCGAAGCTAGACGTATTGACTTCATTAACTAACTCAAATGCGCTTTAGAAAATTCAGGTAGAGCACTGAGTCTTCCAATCAAACGAGAGCTACGTGTGACGTCATATTTCTTATATAGGTGCGCTAGTGTCTCTGCACAGTGAATCGATGCAACAGAGTTGGAACATGATGGAAAGGTGTAGATACGGAGTGATATCACAGTAATATCTGAAGAAGAGAGCGATTTTAATTGGGATTTAGTGGATTTCCACTCCTCTTTGCAAGAATTTGTACCGGTACTAGCACCTACTCTACATACTGCATCTTTACCTTAAGTCTAGGCAGAAAGAGGAATTGGAGAAATTTTCGCAACAGAAGAAAGAAGCCAAACAAGACTTTCTCATTCAACAGCGAAAAGAGGCAATAAGACACCGAGAGGAAGAAAAAGCAGTTAATAAAATAAGGTCTAGGTGAGAAAAAGGACGGTGAAAGTTAAACGGCTAAGGTACTCAGACATTTTGGCACAGTTAAGGAGTTTGAAATATGTGCATTATACTTCTTTAGTTCGGCCCGATAGAAAAAATTTTTTTCGATCCAAACATTTGAACCCAGTCAACACTCCCACTACTCTTGAGATAATGATCTACACTAAATTATCGTCAGTAACAGGTGAAGAAGTAGGCCTTAGCCGTGGTAAAGGTATAAGGCAGTTGAAGATTACTACCTCCCGTTCATGAGCTTTTCAAAGCAACAAATATTCATTGGTCCTTTTCAGGGCCACCCACCTCTTTCGAAAAGAGTAACTACTCAAAGTTTGACATTTCCACGTCAAGTAAAACGGTGATGGCTGACAATTTCTCGTGATACAATGGACAGTTTCATCTAAGATATAATATGGAACAAAGTACCGAACTTATCTAGATAATGCAACTTTCAAAGTTGATTCCTAACGTTTAAAGGAGAGTGGCCAATATATCTGGGAGAACCAACCCCGAAAGAATTAGCTGGATTTGTCTATTTGGGTGAAGAAGATAAAGTCAAGAACCTCCGTGGTTAGGTGTCACTTCACGAGTGGGAACAAAAAAATTCAGCGTACCGGGAACAGGGACGGTGATCCCTGCACTGTCACTGCCTTTCTTTAGTAGGACCAAAGTAACGGAAGTGTCTAAACCATATTGCATACCGTTTTGTTTAAGAAACCAGCTTGGCTAGTTTCAAACGTTGACAACACCATTTAATCATAGTAGTCAAGTATTTATTAGTCAAGTGATTCATTTGAAACTGTCAAATTGTCAGATCTTCAAGAACTACCTAATGGATATCAATGTAAATATTTAAAGATTAAATTAAATTGTGAAATTCCAGACGGCAAAGAGTTACAACAGAATTGTAAATACTGTTTGAAATTACCATAATGGGTATAGGATCGAATAGTGGACATCACATCTTTACGAGAAGTCATTTGTGCTTCTATGTTAGATATATCAACAAATTATGATAGAATATATGCTGAAAGTGCTTCAGAAGAAACTATACCCTTTTGCTTGTCAAATACATCCAGAAAAGAAAGGAAACTCGAATTAAAATAAGGGACATTTGGAAGTTGCGCTCATTATGAGTATAAAAGTTTGGACCTTTATCAGTAGAAATACAACAGATTCAGTGGAAGGAAGTCAATTACGCTACGCAGACTTTGGATAATTACCAAAACATTTTAAAACCGTTTCCTTTAATTTGAGACAATGTGTGTGCGTCGTAGTGACTTCATATCTGGAATTTCGTTTACTAGCAGATTCTTTGTGGACCATTTATGAACAGTACCTACAACAAAAACATTGAGGTTGTTCCTTTAAATGTACACAAGAGATTCGAACGTTGCGCCTTCATCTCAATACTTCCCTACCTCTACGGGAAAACAAAATTCTTAAACGTTTAGCCTCTGAGGATGCTTGAGAATAATTGTGTACAGCTTATGACCTGCACCCTCAATGGCAAGATGCACATGACAGGAAATGTCTTGATATAAATGCTTGAACTAAATATTTGGCTCACTATGCCAAAGATTTGTGTTAATGAATTCAATCTTTTCAGTGACACATGTGACTTTTAAGCCTATATTAGCCACAGTGCCAGAAGAAGAACGAACATTACTGTCATCGACATTTCCGAAAGGTTATTCCGCGAGGACACATATGAGACGGCCTAGTGTAGAGACTTCAAAAGCATTACCAAGTGCACTAGGACACAATACCATCGTCAAATATGTTACACAGTGACTTGTTTATATTCCAATTTGATCTTTTTGATGCGTATTTTATCACTGTACTTGACTCTTTGGCTTTTATGTATTTTTGTATTTCGTGTCCAGTTTTAACTTCAAATTTCATAATTGGGAACACCTTCACTATGGCTATATCTACTTCTTCTGACTCTTCCTCGATTTTCAAAGTCATCGACGAAATGTTAGATCGTTCCAGTTGGGAGGCATTGTATGATATCCATACTTTCAACATGTTAAGCCGAATTTGTCAAACGTTTGATCGAACACAAAAGTCATTTCATCGATTGTCTACTTCAATGCATTGCGTGGTGTTACAAGAAGTGGCAATTGGCTTACAGTCTTCTTCGAGAAAGCTAAGGAGATTCTATCGTTTTTGAAGGCCTTGCTGTGAAGACGATGGGATCGTGTCTGACACCAGTCAAACACATCTTTTAATCTTCGAAAACAGACAAGAGTTTTTATACTTTTTAGGACACGTTTATTGCTATTTTTAAATGTGAACAACACGAAAGAAAAAAAAATACATATAATCCAAATGGTAAAGACATGAATAAGGCACATTAAAACAATCATAGTGGAAACTAAACAAGTCTCTGTACCGCATTTTTGGTGACGCAGGTGTGTTGCACTATAGACAGTGTATGGTGTCCTGAGATTCTCAAATAGGTGTCTTCCCGGAATGGTCTTTCGGGTATGTCGATAACGGTCCTGTCCTGTCTTGAAGGGAGTGGTTCTTCTTCTGGCACTATCACTAATACATGTGTAAAATGCCTCAGGTATCAACACCGGATTAAAAGTACCTACTTTTTTCACTGAACGTTAGAAGTCAGGATTACAAAGTTTGGGCATAGTGTGCCACATATTTTTCCAATCCAAGAAACCTCAACTTTTCCAGCCAATGCATCTTTCTAGTGAGGGTGTAAGAATCATCGTGGTACACATCTTCAGTATCTGAAAGTTAACGAATCTATTTTTTTCGTAGAGGTCGAGAAGTATCGAGATGAAAGCGCAAAACTTTAAACAGAATGTGACCACTTTCATGCTTTTTCTAATTGTATGTACTGTTCGTAGAGTCCACATGGAATCGGCTGGTAAACAAAATTTCAGAAAGTAAATCGCTAATACACATACAACACGTCGACCCTAATTCAATGAACTTCTTTCTCGTAAAATACAGAGGTAATCCTCCACCGTTTGAATATTGTCATTGATTTCCTTCCACATAATATGTTGTATCACTACTGATAAAGGTCGTGGCATTGTAGAACATTTTTATACCCCTTTTTGTAGGAGGCAATAAGTGTACTTTCTGAACAAAGATGACCTTGTCCAGTTTGAACTAATTTTAAATTTTGCAAAAGATTTTGATAACCTCTAACTCTTCTTCAGGACTTTGTTGCAATAAGTCTACCTTGTAGTAAAATGTATCAGTAAGGAATCAATCATTCTCGACCACGATTAGTTGATCAATGTCTGACCAATGGGACGCTTTCACATGAATCAGTCCTCTTATAGCATTTATGTAACAGTGGTTCAAACATCGGGGATGTAACTTATGCAGCTGTTCTTTGTGTTTCACTTGTATTTTGGCCAACTTTTGGTAAATGTGTTCTCTCATTTCCACAGGCAAATAACAAATATTCTCTCGTAAAGTATCCATGACAGTGTCAGCCAAAGTTTATATGAGGGTCACTTCTAACTACGCCTTAGTTTTATTGAAGTTTCCTTTTCTTTTCTGTATGTATTTAACAAACAAAAGGGTATAGTTTCTTCTGAGGCACTTTCACCCTATATTTAATCTTTACATAGAGAGTATTTGTTGATGCGTCTAACATGCGTTCACAAAAGGCTTCTCGTAAAGGTGTGATGTCCACTTGTTGATCCCAAACATACCATGGCAAATTTAGAGAGTCTTTGGAATTCGTTTCCAGCTTTGGCCGTGTGGAATATCACACCATTACTTGTTGATGAAGCTCTGACAATTTAAACTCTTTCAAATGAATAAAATCTCTTTTGGTATTCAAATACCATGAGTAACTTAAAAGTTGACGATTATTAGGATGCAATTGTTTCTAGGGTTTCACTTGTATTTTGACAAACACTAGGAAATTGCGTATTCTCAGCTCCATACGCAAACCACCAATATTTTCTTGTAAAGTATCCATTCAGAGATTACTAGGGTACCACTAAAGTAGTCATGTAGTCATCTTCTGGTGCAGTTATGTTGTTGAACTTATCCGACGTGTCAGGTTTCCAAACCATCAAGATGAGTATTATTGGCCTCTTTTCCGTACGTCAAGAGATTTTCCAGGTACGCTCAGGAAGTCGTAAGTATCCATACAACTGCTGATCAGTTTGTTATTCAAGTACAAAATCCACTTCGGTGAACAAGGTATGCATGAAATGATAAACGGGTGCTACTTGGGTATCGGCGCCTAGAGAGTTGTCCGTTTTTATCACTTTTAGTTTCAGATACAAATAACTGCTATTCAAGTCTATGTAATCTTTGGAGTGTCCTTTGATTTCAAACTCGATGGAAGCTGGATCCGTCAAAGTGGAGACGGAATGAAATTCGATCTATTGAGATTCTTGCATTGTCATCATAGGGGTGGCACGGCAAACAAATTCAGTTCCGACTTAAAACAAACACAAGACTCGGTGAAACATTTTCATTTTTGCTTGCAATTTAATAATCAAAAACGTCGAAGTCTTGGACAGTATTTCTTTTCCTAGTCTTTCTAGCTCTAAGAGTGTGAAGTCCTCCGAAGGGGTGTTTTTGTTGTATTTATCTGCCTTGTCCTTGCTGTGGCATCATGGAAGCAGGAATGTCTGACTCAGCATCGATCGTGTCATTTATTTAAGTTTCTTGCCGCCCCAAAATGTCTTTGCCTGTTTGAAGCAAATCATTCTGCATGCTCTCAAGAAGGCTTCGTTGGGGTTTTGTTTGTCAATGATAACATTTTATAGAAATTCTTTACCGTGTGTCAACGAGCACTTTTCAGGGCGTGCAATGCCCTTGTCACCATCGGTTTTAGAACGGGAGCTACTGTACGAAAGACTGATTTGATATCTCCTAAATCATATTCTCTTTGTCGAGCGACTCCTTGGCATACAGGTTACATTACTGACAAGAGGTTAGAGTATTCGTTTTCGAAAATGAAGTTTCACTGTGACTTTTTCTTTGGTGAATGGACTATTTTGTCCCAGATCTCCTTTTATAGTAATGTTGACAGTGTCGAAATACGACTTACTGACGGGTAAATAGTGAGGATCTAAAACTTCGCCGTGAACGTGATAGCTGTTTTCTCCTTCCTTTCAGCTGCCGTGGCATCTATGTTGAAAGGAATGCCACGCAGTAACGATACCACATTGTAATCTACCACATTGGAGTACACAAAGATCAAATTCAGTCCTTGGTTCATTTTTATAGGAAATCGAAAATATTTGGCAAAATCCAAGTCACCGGTCACGGCTGATATTTCATGTTAATCTTGATTAAGTTGGGGTCTCCACTCAAAAGGTGATACAATTTAGAACAAAATGTAATGGCCAGTACTTTGTACTGAAATTTGATCAATATGCGACTAGCTATTTTGTATAATTCTGGCTCTATCTCCAAGACTTTAGCAATCATGAAATTAAACCTCTCATCAAGGGTGTTCACCAAATGTTGATCACTAAAATAATGGCCCAAAGGAACTTTTAAGATATAAGTCCTTCGTTTACTTGTGGAGTCTTGTGATTTTATAAAGTCGGCTACACCACGGCGTTTATCAATGGCCTTTTGCACTTCGTCATAAACTTCTATCGGCAAAGTGTTTTGATTTTGAAGATGTTTTGGATTTGTGTAGAGTGAATCATTTCCACAAAAGCTACTTCCGAATGGGTTTTGTGACCTACTTGGATGGCCTGAGGTAATTTTTTTTTCATTAAAAATGTCTTAGTTTCAAACTGAAATTTTAAAAACATTAATGTTTTATCGTATTAATGATTGCCAGAGATTTGTTTTATCTGATTTGTATGTTGGCTCAGTTAACATTAAAAACAAATATTTATTCCAAGTGCTGTCAGAAAATGCTTTCTCAGAGAATGAAACTAACATTATCTTTTTTCTCCATAATTTCATTTTAGTTGTAACTATTTTTTCAAGATACACTGGTACATAAATTTTCATATCAGTATGTATCAAGGTTAACCTTAATTTTCAGACTTTTCTTCTTTAGGCAGGACATTTTCTCAACGGTCAGCAGATTGTAGAAACATGCAAGAGGAGAAGCAAAAGTAGGCCGTTTCCTTTAGAAACAATATAATACAAACTGCAGACAGTTCAAAGCTTAAGAAGCGTCACCTGAAATTGATAAGCCGGTCTTTGAGAATAAAAGAAATACTTTTATCACCACTTAATCTTACTAATTTATTTTTATCCCATCCTCCAGCACCCAATTCCTAAATTAAATAAATAATACGTTGGTGAGAAATTAATTCTAAAGTGAGTAGGCATTAACTGTATGGCTTGTGAGATTTCTTTCACAAATGTGTTTAGACAAATACAGCACTTATCTCTAATGATTAATCAAAAGGATTTCATTAAAAGTTTAATATATGTACTGATAATACAGCACACACAAACGGTGTTTATGATATATTTTACATGATAATTACAGAACTCTGATATATACTTGCTGCTTGGAAAACAATTAAATGGATAAAATCAGTGTTTGCTCTCCATAGTTAGCTTCTCAAATATTTTGCATACATAATAAACATTATATTATTGATGTGGTTGTTGTGATCATTATGTTATCATATCTATGGGGGAAGATGAATTTGCGGATTTTTAATGAAAGATTCATCACTGAATCGCTAAGATAAAAATTAGCCCAGATATGTATAGACGATGATTGAAAATAGAGTTGTGAGCAAGTTGTATATCTCAAAATTAAATTTATTATGTAATTCTTGTCCATCCAAAAGACAGACTTTGAAATTTTTACCATTTATCCTGCATATGTACATCAGTAATTTAAATCACACCCATAAAATAGAAAAAAAATCGTTTGTAAAACATAACTGTCCATAAATGTAAATGTTTATATTTATTAATATACATTTATTGGATGGATGAGTTTTTAGCTTTGCTATCCCATAGCTGAATTCACGTCATTATCTATCAAGTTAGTCCGTATACTACATTTTCAACTAAAACTAGTTTAATAAATTCAACCGACTGCAGACAGTATCTCAGTCCTTGTGTTTGTTATGAATTTGTTATTCAATACTTTGTATTTTCCATGCAGAAAAAGCAACCGGAAAGCATCAAGTGCCCTACAAGGCAATAAAAAATGGATAATACAAATTGGAAGTTAAAAACCTATCCAGTAGTGTAAAGTTCAGGTACAAGAATCATAGACCGTGTGTGTGTGTCTGTGTGTGTGTCTGAGTGTGTGTGTGTGTTTATTTGGATTTTTTAACCTAGCTTCTAAAATGTTTTATCTACATAGCTGTAATGTCTGCAATGCGGCATTTTATTTTAATGTCAAGCAATGGTGCATCATGCTACATTCATGCAACATATCTAACCCAATCACATTATCCTGACACCAAGCTGACACCAGTCCTAACACTGTCCTCTTACTGCTGAGCACCTATTACAGCAGCTGGTATTACCAATCTTCAGTACGGATGGTGTTATCGGTGTAGGTGTTATTTGCCTGGTTTACAAAGTTTCCCCAGAGAGGCGTGAATAAGCTTATGGTAGCGTGTATTTGTTCAAGCGGCTATATTGTTCAAGTAAGCGTGACTCAAGTCTGGATCTCCTAAGCGCAAACCAGTCAATTTGCGTGTTGTATCTCACGTGTGATCTATATTACCTTAGGCAAATTTTCTTTACGATACATATTAAAGTCCGGCATATATCTGGCAAGTAGAACGTCTCTTTTCCGTTGATCGACAGCAAAAACCGAGTTCATTTGAAAACTTGCTCACACAACTGTGAGATATTAAGTTGCATTGTGTTAAACGTCGAGCGTTATCTCTGTTATATATTGTGCTTGATTCAAGGTTTCAACTTTGTGCTGAGAAACAAAAAATCAACATCATACGAGATAAGTCTTGCTCAAGTAAGTTGTATACATTTACTGACACATCATCGTCATAATCGTCATCACCTTCATCATCTTCCTCCTCTTCCTAATTCGTTCATATTTATAGCAAGTGGCCATAAGTTAATATTTTGCTTCCAAACTTCTGACCCCTACAGTAAAAAAATAATGTTATTAAATATTTCAAAAACTCCGAAATATTGTTTTTCGGAGAAGAATTGATGCATGTATCAAAATAAGTAACATTTGAAAATCTTATTCTTAAAATGTACGATAAAACAATTTACATTGTACAAATCTATATCCTATACAGTTAGATTAAGCATAACTCACTATTGTAAAGTAAAGAATAATATGTTGACCGGTCAAGAATCCATCTTTTCTATAATACAGTGTTTGACATCCACTTACACCAACCTGTAGAATATAAATGATTTGTTCAAAGTGAAAGATAGAGATAAATTTTGATGAAACAATATTTTATTAAACTACAGCTTTGAACTGCTTAATGTTTGAATATATTCTTTACAACAATATTAAATATTAAAGCAATTATAGTAGTCATATGTTACTTAAAAATATAAATTTGGTCAGATTCACTATAATAAGAAACTGATGGCAGTAGAGTATGTTTGGCAGTTTCTCAAAGTTCTGATAATGAGCATAATGATTCTAAATTCATCAATGGGTGAAATATAAGCCCCGTTATCAAGGTAGACGAAACTTTTTGATAGTTCATCAGATTCAGATTATTTGGGTGATAATGATATAAAACTAGATAATAGATTTAGAGGTATAGTTAAATCGCAGTTGGTCACAATTTCAGTGATTTTACTGTTCAAATGAGGTGTATATTAGGACCAAAATTGCCAAATAAATTCTATGTGAATAAAGCATCTGATTATTTTACTTTATTATTCATACCTAACATGTTTGCAAATATTTACAGATACACGAGAAACAATGCACCTGGGAAAATCGGGTAACAGGGGTACTTGCGACACAATAGTAAATTATGTCAATTTCGGTAATGGGCATTAAATACGAGCCTGGGGCAACAATATATTTGACTACATACAATTTGGAAAAGTTTATATTCTTGATGTAACTACATGTATAAGCTTCAAAGGATGAACCAATACTTTAATATTTCTGATAGTAAGAATGAAATAACCCCGACTATCACGAGCTATATAAGGTTTTGTCAATCACTAAAATTCCCTACCTATTATCCAATATTTGTCGACCATGTCCTGAAACAGCTTCCCCATAATATCAATGCATGCCTACAAAGTAAGTGAAGAGAGGCATAAAAACGTGGATGACTAGACTTTGATGGAGTTTTCTGGGGGAGGGGAGGAGCAAGGTAATAGTAACTATACAGGGCATGGTCTTGCTTATAGTATACATCAAGTAACAACGCTGACTAACAATTTCAATCCTTCCAAACATTATATCGAATTTATTAATTTTCGGACAAGCATTCATTTCTCGGAAAATCTGTATACAAATGGCGTGTATGCATATAGCACAATAATGGCAAAAAAAACATGCAATTAAGACAGTTGTGATTACATTAGTTATTATGATTTATACTTATATCAGTCTGTAGAGAACAAAATGTATTCAGTATCTCCACCTTGAGAAATACAAAGGTACAAAAGGTACAAATGCAGGCAAAAAGATTTGTTGGCTCCAACACTTTAGCAGTCATTCAACCATATGACACTGACAGTTATATATATATATATATATATATATATATATATATATATATATATATATATATATATATATATATATATATATATATATATATATATATATATATATATATATATATGTATATGTATATATATATATATGTATATGTATATATATATATATATATATATATATATATATATATATATATATATATATATATATATATATATATATATATATATATATATATAAACGGGGAAGGAGCGACATTTGTGACCAACACTGGATATAGTATGTTGTGGCAGAAAGAACAGACGAGTGGAAATATTTTTTTTTACCTATATTAGAGCAATTATAAATGCTTCCATCCTATATCAATATGCCTCCAAGCATCAAACCGAAAAAACATTACGCCCTTAATGACTTAGAGTAAAGCTAGAGATGGATCTGATAGCACAAAAGCATAAAAGATGACAGGTAGAAGTGAAACAGATAGAGCAAATAGCATCTTTGCTAGCCAAGGTTCTGATGTAACAACCCGATCTACACCTTGGCGGATCGAGCAGATATTGTTTTGCTTCGGGTCTGTGAACTTCGTTGGATGCGACAGCAATCAAAATTAAGGTGTTCAAACCTGAACACTGCTCCTATATGATCGAGATAAGAAGAGCACACAACTTGAATTAAGTGATAAATAAGCAATTTTCCATTGCCAGTTAATGTTTGCACAAATACCTTTCGCACAAATATGCCTGTAAAATTTCTTTCATATGGTACATAATCATATATTCTATGTTTAATTTACAAAGAATCGTTTATATGTCAATTGCCTCCACCATTTTCAGCCAATGTATCATGCATCACATTATTGGTTAGTTGTCATTGCATACTAAGGGAGGCAACTCGTAAAAATCCAATAAATGTTGCTAGGGCAAAGCACCAATATATCTCTTCAACTCGTCAAGGTGTAGATAGGATAAGCATATCGGAATATCAGGTCACAATTAATAGTTCCGGTTCAGTACTCAGGAATATAGTCCCATTCTATTTTTAGAGCCTTTTCCTTTTCTCCGTTTGGTGGTGATACAAGAGTTGGATTGAGGCATTTTTTTCTATTTGATTTAAAGGCAATTGTTTATTGTTTAGAATATGAGCTTATAGGGTGGTTGTCTTTGTGTGTCTTAGCGACTGTGTACAGTGAGTAATAAGGCCTTGGTGATGATCCGAAAGTGAAATCTGTGTTCCATTCCACATATGTTCGATGACAATCAAGCCTTTCAAAAAATGCAGCTTAACCTTTGACCAGAACTTCACCGTGAAGTCGTCTTTGAAGGTATTTTAGGTTAACATGATTTGCATTGATTGACACACAGTGGAAAGTTCATTACTGTGAAACAAATGTATAGAGCATATAGTAAAATTATTTGCGTTCTATGACAATAGCGTACGACGATCCAGTTAATAGAAGTTGCGCAATCATGTATGCAGCCGGTGTAGCATTTATTTTTACTTTGTTAAATTCCTCCCAGGCCTGGTCTGCTTTCAACGTTGACCAATTCTCCACTATTGACGTTGAATTTTAATTTGTACAGACGTCGAAAACTGATCTTAGCGTAGAATTTTGATCAGATTTTCGGGTCATATTTTAACAGAATTGTTTTAAGTTCCGCTTTCATAGGTTTCATGTATTATGGACATTAATAAAATCAACAAAGGAAATGTCATGCAGTACATGATGTCATGAAATGATGGATATAGTTTTCTACATTACCCACATACTTATCTTTGAAGCGGATAATTGTAATCATTTTGTATTTCTGCAGCTGCTATTCATGCTGCCGCTATTTTCTGAGTATATTATACTGTTTAATGACAGTAAGTATGGTTGCAAGGAGTGGGGGGTAATCAGATATGAGCATAAAGATAAGTATATGAGTATAAAGATAAGTATATGAGTATAAAGATAAGTATATGAGTATAAAGATAAGCATATGAGTATAAAGATAAGTATATGAGTATAAAGATAAGTATATGAGTATAAAGATAAGTATATGAGTAAAAAGATAAGTATATGAGTATAAAGATAAGTATATGAGTATAAAGATAAGTATATGAGTATAAAGATAAGCATATGAGTATAAAGATAAGCATATGAGTATAAAGATAAGTATATGAGTATAAAGATAAGTATATGAGTATAAAGATAAGTATATGAGTAAAAAGATAAGTATATGAGTATAAAGATAAGTATATGAGTAAAAAGATAAGTATATGAGTATAAAGATAAGTATATGAGTATAAAGATAAGTATATGAGTATAAAGATAAGTATATGAGTATAAAGATAATGATAATAGCCTATATACGTTGATTTCATTAGCTTTTCCAACGCAACAAATGTTCTGCATTGTCTGTTACATCAAACGTCACCGACTTAAAAGCAGCATAACTTAAAGTTACTTTTAAAATGTATTATATACAGTGTATTTGTTAGTATGAGATTCTACCTTTTACGAATTGTATGCATGTTTTAATACTAATATGGTGTTTTCTAGAACTAAAGCATTTATCAAACATGAAAAAACAATGTCAATTTAAACTGTTTGTTTGTCATTTTTAATTTGCTTGCTGCCTTGGGTTACTTTTTTTCATATGCCTCGCAGTCCACTAAGTAGCGTTCTTGATGTTATAGAGGCCATATAAGAAATAATAAAGTGGGTGGTATTATGGAAATGTAGACAGATGTAGCTTTACGATGATACCAAATAATATGGATGTTCTAGTTGCACTAAAGCGCTGTCCGTTACGGATCACTGCCATCTCACCTCTGTCTGCGTGGGTACGAGTCTAGGATTCGGTGAATGTAGATATGTGAGAAAGCTGGCCAGTAGCTTCTCATGGGTCGGTGGTTCTTTCCGGTGATATCCCGGTTTCTTCCTTCACCATTAATACTGGTCGCCATAAATAGCCTATCGTGTGCTGAAAAATGGCGTTAAGCCCAACAACAACAACTAGTTGCACTACAAAATACAGAGGGACAAACGTCACCTTTTGGATTCGAGTTTTTTCCAGCCGAAATTCGCCTGGGGTCGTTATCCGGTTTTGTGTCCGGATTTTAGACTTTTTTGCCTCAGATCTAAAACAGACCAGTCTAAATTGCACACAGACATGTGACCCTTAACAAAAATTAAGATAAGATGGGCATCTCGACACGAAAATAATGGGTCCGTTAAGCAGAAAAACAATTAAGAACTCCAATTTTCACCAATCTTCTCATGCTCAGGCGAAAGAGCCAATGAAAATCGACGCTTCTAACACAAATAGGCATTAAGTTAACCGAAAATGTCTTGGAAGTCGATGTATTATAATGTATTCAGAAATATCTTTCAAAATCGATTTCCTACTCGCATTTCAGGCGAACACGACAAAAACCTCCAGGGTTTAATGGGTTAATATTGGACAAAAAACGAAGAAAATATATAGCTGTCTACTTGCATTTGTAATAGTGTTGTCGAATTATATCTCCACAGAAGTGTGGCAAGACATATTGTGCTTGTAATGTTAACCATACTGAGACGATTTGCAGAGCGCAACTTTCAGCTACGTAGGTTCAACGTCAATGGAATATTTTGAGGTCAAATAATCTATATGTTGTGTCTGATCCATAGCTTCCTTATATCAAATTGGCACAAAACTGAGACATTGTTCAGATGGCCGCTTCCAGTCTTATCGGTTCATGGTCAATATTATACTTTGAGATCAAAGCTCAAAAAGCTATGTTTTGTTTCCGCTCCATATCACCCTTATATTTTGAAGGCTTTTGAACAAATGGCACAGAACACGAGTTAATTTAAATGTAGCAAATACTTAATTAAGAAATTTAGCTTGCTTTCTGGAAACTTGATTACAGTTCCGCATTAAACCCTGTGGCCTTGCGCAGCCAAATTCTGCCCCCCCCCCTTCCCCTTCCTTGCATATTATTTCCTAATACGTCAAGATCAAATCAATTCAATATTATTTTGGTCCATTGTTGCGGGGCCCCTAAAAGGCGTATAGCCCATAGGCCGTTGCTTATTCTTCCTATCGGGTAATTCAACACTGATCACTGCTAAAAATCCATTTGTACTACTCAGAATTTAAACGAATAATGGAATGTTCGCTACTCAAGCACAGTATAATTCCACGTTAAGGACGCCATTATTGGAAATATATTAAAATAATACTTGTATAGGTAAACCATGCTAAATTGGTGAAAGACGGCTTTTATGTTTTCTTGAAATAAAATTAAGAAATATACTATTAAAATTTCAACCCAGTTCGAATGCACGATCAACATTCCGCCTTATGTATCATATTACAATAACTGTACCTAAGATCACTAATCGGAGACGTACTATAATAAGTAAAACCAGTGACAGAGAGTTTATATCTATTATAGAGTGTTTACGCTTGTCGAGAAAATTGACAATGCCAATGGATCGCGGTTTCTCTGTAGTTAAATGATGACCGTTATAAACATTGTGTATTTATAGGAATATCAAATAAATAAACACATGCATATCGATATCAGTTTATATCATTTATAATAAATATTGAAAAACATCTTCATTACAGCGCAGTGGTATAATCCATGCTTATGTTATATTTTTAGTTCTATCTATCTATCTATCTGTCTGTATGTCTATATATATATATATATATATATATATATATATATATATATATATATATATATATATATATATATATATAGATGCAATAAACTGACGACGAACAGTACGAAACTAGTAACTAACTAGCCTAAGCGCTTTCGACTCCCAATGAGTCTTTTTCAAAGGCAAATACAAAACATAGTTACGACAAACAAATAAACACAAAAACGTTGCGTTTGTAAACCTCTACATTTCTATCTTCACATGAGCTAAAACTATAAATACAACCAGCTTGTATAGACTAGTTGCGGAAACTGAAAACGTTGTATAATTCCCTAAAAGTCTACAAGCCAAAGCGACATCTATTTTTACTTTGTGTACATATGTAACGCAGATTATATCCCGGATATTTGGTTCTATACCGGTTATTCTTATAGTAAAAATTGAAGGATAAGAAGATTTAGAAAATGTTAAATTCTACTAGTGCATAGTTTTCATTTTCTAGTCTTCTTGGTTTAGACCGCTTGGTTTCAATGTTCTAAGGCGGCGTATCCAGTATGATTCCTTTTCCTTCCTGGTTTCGGAACTCCAGCTGTGGTTGTTGGCAATAGCGATAAGTATTATATCACTGAAAGTGTGGCCAGGGGAGGAGAAGTGTTCTGCGACCGGGCTTCTGTACAGCTTTTTTGTCATCCAATCAGATCTATGAAGGTTTATCCTTATGTGTAGCTTTTCAGTTTCTCCCACGTACTGAAGGCCACAGATCTTACATGTGATGAGATAAATCACATTCTCTGTTTTGCACGTTTTGTGTGAACCATGTATGTTTAGTTTTTCTTTAGTCACTGTGCTAGTGAATGTCTTGGTCTCTATCATATGTTGACAGGTTTTGCATCTTTTATCGCCACAGGGTCCAGATTGACTAGGTTGGTTTTGACTAGCGATTGTTGTTAGCTTGGCCTTGACTAGGATGTCCTTTAGGTTTATATAATGTCAATGCTTCTATGTACTATTTCATATAACAAAAACCTAATTTTACCAGATTTACATACAGAATCGAGTAGACCTAGTCGGTCTTTAGTATGCATCTTCAAACTGACAGAAGATGGTTTATTCGTTAGTCACATAAATCGGCCAAAAATAGACGCAAAAATCAATATTGGGTACTGTCACGTGAGGTCTATTGCTAACTGCAGTCGCAGTTTACGGTGTATATAATTAGAAAATTAAGCAATCCGATTTCTGGAGTCATTCACACGTATTATGTTCCTGTAAGTCTGCACAAGTATTTATGTTGTACTTAGATATTATTTAAAAGAGAAAAAAACAACATATTTGTACTGTTCATTGGAAACGGCAACTATCCATTATTTTGACTATAATATTATTCTGGAACTGTTATAAATTATTCGAAGAAATTCTTGGCAACGCCAACTTGACAACGCCACGATTCTTGGAGGACCAGTATATTTCCTGTATTGAAATTTATAATCTAATACCTTCATAGACGTTGTTTAAGGACTAGTTTGGAATCACTTCATAATACTGTAAGTTCATCTCACAATTTTCATTTATTACTTTGATAATAAAAGTTCTTGTTAAGTTTTATAAAATTTGTTGATTTTACTGTTACTTAACTTGTGATCATATATATATATATATATATATATATATATATATATATATATATATATATATATATATATATATATGTATGTGTGTGTGTGTGTGTGTGTGTGTGTGTGTGTGTTTTGTGTGAAACTTTATAATCTTGATTTACTATTCTACTCAGTCCACATGTATAGTTTGGTAGGACAATGACATGATGCCCTTAGTGTCCTGGTCACAAGTGGTATTTTGTTTGTCTTCTGTGGAGCGCAATAAAACAACCGATAAATGTAAGGAACATTAACCAGATTTAATCTGAAATTACTCCTACATGAGTAGCTGTGACACTCACTGACAATGTTTCATGGTTTAATGACCTATGGAATTCAATGTCAGGTTACTTTTACATATATGTTCTGAATAATGTACGTCACCTCCATAAATATTACAGTAACGAACATGCATTTCATTTGAAATTAATAGATACCAACATGACTATAATGAGGTCACATGAACTCGCATCGATGTATAGAATTTATCTATAACAAATTTCAGATGTGAATGTCAACCATTTTCCTAACATTACACTCAGCAAGGTTCATGATTGCTCTCCAAAATCAACAATACTGTGTTGAGAAGCAGTGAGAGTGAACCCTACAACTTTTTTGCTCGAATCCATTGCCATAAATAAAGGTTCCTACAAAGACTAAATCAATCCCAAGGTCAATAACGTTAAACTGAAGCCTCTATCCTGGTATATTTCCTTACGGTTGAGTACGGGAAATAAATCGTTTGGGTTTGCTCACTTTTGTTATCTCATCTTTGAAGTATTTTTTAAAAAAAATATTTATGCGATTTGGTTTACTTTTCGGGTCACTCAATTTTTGTCGTTCACCCACCCTGCTACTATAAATTAAACATCTATTATAAATATTATCAATACTGAATATTGAATAAACACAGTTATCTAAATTGGCTCGAGAGTGACTAGAGGTAATTAAAAAAATATTTACCTGTTCGTAATTCTGTTAAGCAACAACCACAATCACGTTAGGAATCTTAAGCTAAATTTGAAGAGGATATAAAACAATTATTTAAACCTATCATGGAGATCACTAAAGGTCGTCTTCCAAAAACAAAGAGAAAACAGCTGAACCAAATGGAAAAAGAGCAGAAAGAACTAAGAAAACATAAAAGATTCTTAGAAAACTTCCAACCAAAATAGCTGCTGCTCAGCCAAAGCAACAGATACTTGAAGGTATTGACCAAGCTCGTGCTGAAATAGGTGATATAAAACATCATATACCGGAACCAGAAAAAGAATCAGAAGTAAGAGCCAGGGTTAATTTGGTTGATAAATTTAGTCAGGACGCTAATAATCATATTAGAAAAACCAAGGATTTAAAATTATCTGAAATTGATCATGTTCGGTTCATTTACACCCTAATTTCGTTTCACAAAAGATAATTAATTTTATACTTGAATCATTACCATTATGCACAACTTAAGAATGCTTTTGTCCAAAATGTCTCTACCAAAGTTGCCATTATTTCGAGTGATTTGAAAGAGATCAATCTAGTATTCTGCACATCGTTTTCGAAAGTGTCCCTACCAATACTCGATCATTTGGTGAAAACATGTAATGTGCATTAGACTATGGAAATGAAATGCAGTACTTTGGAATCCTCTGTCTGCGTTTCAGCAAATGAACTAGGTCAGGTTTATAGCTGGTTTTTTCAAAAAAATAACGTAACAATGCCATTAATGGCAAGAGATATTAAGCAAACTAAACCGATTTTGTAAACGAAAATTTTTTAAAGTTCAACAATTATTTTTAAAAACATAATCTTTTATGCTAAAGAGAAAGAGTAATGAAAAGGATTAATGTGTTTATAATGTCTCTTTTATGGACAAAATACAAACAATTTAGAAACAGAATATCTTGAGAACCAGTTCGAACGGCAAGTTGACAAATTGTCTATTTTATAGTATGATAATGGTCCTATGTGAAAACAAGACATGGTGGTAATCTGAGATAATTTTGTCAGACTGTATGATCTTGTTCCTTCCTATTATTGCTTTTTTTTTTCAACATAAAGCTCGCGTTTAAGCACCTATGGTTGATTATTAGAGTTCACATTTTCATATAAATTTAACATAAATGTGGGATATGTTTGTACCTTTTATCAATATTAATTTCTTTATTGAAAGGACAAACATTCTTTCTTGTACAAAATGGATTGTGAACCTGAAAAAAAATGCACATGATCCAATATGTACAGAATAGACGTGTCTTTACGCAGAATTGCACGTTGTGCAAAAATAGATCGACACGTTATATATATATATATATATATATATATATATATATATATATATATATATATATATATATATATATATATATATATATATATACTGGATAGACTGATGATAAGTGCATTATTATTGCTACAAGACGAGACTGAGTAAATGCTGACTTTCTGTCACATAGATATTGAACACAGTGGTTTGAGAATGTTCGTTTGTTTGTTTGTACTATGTGCGGGATTTTATGCTTTAGATATATACCGTTTTACTGAACGTATGCGAATGTTGAAAGATTTGTAAACCTCATTAAAAAATACAAGCAATAAATAATATTGATGCTTTTGATCATGTGAACCTGTGATGATGATGATGATGATGATGATGATGATGATGATGATGATGATGATGATGATGATGATGATGATGATGATGATGATGATTTTGTTTTGTTTTCCAACGAATTTAGTCTGAGGGAGATAGATATGAGATGATAAATGAAGAGAGAAAATGATAGACTTGGGATAGTTTTATCATTTAAAAGTCCTTATTGGTTTTGCATCATTGCCTTCAAGAAAACTTGAATATATGGAAGTTGCAGCAAATCTGTGACCTCTGAACTTCACCATAGTTTAATAAATATGTGATAGATCACATTTTGAAATTATGCACGTTACATGTATGGAAGACAATCCTCTACAGTTGTAGCCCATCCGTTATGCATTGTTGACATATCATATACATGTGTGATAATTGTTGTTAAAATATTTCGTTTTATAGTTTTGGAAGATATGCAACATTTTTCTCATGTCTTAGCTATTCGTTCATTCTTTCTTCCAGAATTGTACCTTTAAAAGTTGATAGTTCCATGATTTTTTAAGCAAATTAAGAATTTGAATAATTGTTTATAATGCATGGCTGCAAAAGCTTCAAGGCTTATGACATCCACAAAATAAATGTTTTAATTTATTTTAAGAATTCGGATAATGTATTTTCCAAGATATTATTCCAAATATTCACTGTAAAAAAAATTTAATTTTTGTCTTAAAACCGATAAGTATAGACTGTCAAAAATTGGTATGCAAAAGAGTTCTAACAATATTGCAGGATGAGAAAGGTTTAGCTGTGAAGGTGTCAAACATGCATCACATTAGGCCAAAACAAAGCTCGGTTATGTCAAGCGGACGTCCTGCAGCTATGTACCAAACTCCCATGGAACTAAATGGAACTGAAAATTACCTGTCAGGTGTCCCAATGGAAGACACTGACAGAACTGACATTAACACTACAGAACTGAGTGTCCTTTAAGACAAAGAAATATTTGACTTACCTGGAAAAAGAGAGACTAATTCAGTTGAAGGCCTAGATTTTGACCTTTTTCTAAGGAACATTTTAGGCACGATCTTAAAAATCGTCAGTGAAATCGTTTTTAGTTACTCATTACTCAAGAGCACAACAAAGCATGTATATCTCCGATATTTGTCCTTGATTAGAAATTATAATTTAAAAGCTCTCATAAACAAAAATTAAATAAATGAAAATATATTTTTAATTGCATATATATGTGACTTATTGTCAAATTTCATATTCTGCATTCAATGATATCAGAAATTTGGATTATATCTAACAATATGTCTCCTTAATCCTCAACCAGAAGGTCAGGAACATATTTTATCTTTACAAAAATAAAATCAGTACACATTTTAATAACTATGTTATAAATATCCCTAAGTAATAAAATTGTACATTTGAATATATTATACCTATTTTATTACCTTTCTATCTTCTTTTTATTCATGGATGCGTGGATCTAATAGAAACAGCGATGTCATAAAGGAGGTCATACACATGGCAAGTTTTGATAAACTATGGATACTGTTGACTTTGATTTGTCAAATAGCTAATGTTTTCTTTACTTCAAGTAGGTTTAAGCAACTTTATAGTTTTTATTATCTCAGTAATATCTTGTACCGCTACATTTCAATATTTTACAAATTATATATATATATATATATATATATATATATATATATATATATATATATATATATATATATATATAACCTGAGAAATATCCTTTGATCATTTACTGCAGGCATAAATAGTATGACGATCCTCTCTCAGATAAGTTATTTAGCTTAAAAACCCTCACTCCATGAAATCAAATATATTCTGATATTTTTTCATCACCTAACAGACTCCCTTTTCCTCAAAAACCACTCTCTTATCTCAGAAAATGATGAAATTTTGAAACCTAAGGAGGATTCTAAAGCAATAGATTTTTTTCATATTAAACAATAAAATATATATATAATGTACCATTATAATCCAATCTGACATGTTGGATTGGATATGACAAACAAATTTTTGTAAGAGATTTAATTCCATCAAATCAGCTTTAAGTAATACTGGTATAAAACCTAAAATAATAAGCTATTGCATTAAAAAAAGATGGTTACATTATATCAACAAAATATAAATCCATATGGTTATTCGCGACTGCAAATTACGGACAATTAGCGGGTTGTACAATTGATCTGATGACATTTATTGATATTTTATTTGATAACGATATATCTACTATAAAGAACAAACTACTTTTGCAAAACATTTAATCACAACACAACTCCAAAAGAACTTCTATGTTGTCAAACAATATCCTAGTAGGTTCACATGTATTTTGAATAAATCCTCACGCGATCCCCTAGGATGAGATGTGGCAACCAAGCAGGATCAGAGGAAATTCGAAAAACGAAACAGACAGCACAGTGTAAATCCATGTGATTTTTTAAGTTGTCAAACAACATCGTAGAAGTATCTGAGGTTACAAATAAATTTACACAAGGAGAGCACAGTTTAACCATATGTGATCCCGTAGGTTGCCATATGATATCCTAGCAGGATCAGAGGTTACATATAAGGACGGACATGCAAACGTGTATATACATATGATTATATACATATGATTATGTAAATATGATTATGATTATATACATACGATGCTATACATATGATTATGATTATATACATATGATTATGATTATATACATATGATTATGATTATATACATATAATTATGACCATATACATATGATTATGATTATATACATATGATTATGACCATATACATATGAGTACGATTATATACATATGATTGTGATTATATACATATGATTATGATTATATACATATGATTATGATTATATACATATGAGTATGATTATATACATATGAGTATGATTATATACATATGATTATGATTATATACATATGATTATGACCATATACATATGATTATGATTATATACATATGATTATGATTATATACATATGATTATGATTACCTACATATGATTATGATTATATACATATGATTATGACCATATACATATGATTATATCTTAATTAAAGACAGCACAGTTATATATAAACTTCTATTAAGGATGAACACAAACGTGCCTTCTCTACGTTCAACAACTTTGCAAACTCGCCCCATAATCAAACCATGGAGTGCAAATGTGTATACCATACGTCTTGACATGGTGGGAAAGTGTAAAAATTTTCTATTGAAACATAGAAGGGACGTCTAACACACCACTAAATAACAGTACTTTTTCGGCATCAAAATCAAAATAATAATCACGACAACAGTTTTTGAATTTTATGATATTTCTTTGATAGAACTTGAGTATGTCTATATCTCTGTATGTTTTACATGTTTGTCTTTTTGTCTATATATATATATATATATATATATATATATATATATATATATATATATATATATATATATGCATATCTGTCTGCATGTTTAGTATGTCTGCATGTTTAGTATGTATGTATGTATGTATGTATGTATGTATGTATGTATGTATGTATGTATGTATGTATGTATGTATGTATGTATGTATGTATGTATGTATGTATGTATGTATGTATGTATGTATGTATGTATGTATGTATGTATGTATGTATGTATGTATGTATGTAGAAATCACGGTACTAATTCTGTTCCCATAATAAACCTATGCAATTAACATGATATTAAAAATTCAATAACTTAAACTTTTAGAGTGCTCATGACCAAACTTATATTTATAAGTATAGATGAAACCTGGAAGTCAGCTTCTGTGCAGAGGAAAGGATATGAGCCGCGGCATTTTCTGGAGCTGCATAAGTTTGAAACATATTCTTTCAATTCCACACCATAGAGTCAAATGCTAATTTTAATAACGAGTGTTCCAAACTCAAGACTATTAAAGAACTGAAATTCCATCAATAAAACAGTGTCTCTGTCTTTATTAACTTTCAACTATGATAAGGTCTCAAAAGATTCTTTTTCCTAAAATATAACTTACATTATTAACCAATCCTGGTCACCCAAACCCGTATATACTCTATTTAATGTTCATCCATTTCTAGGCTGGTTCCCATTTTTCAATACAATTAGTACCGTGGGTCCTGTATGTATGTATGTATGTATGTATGTATGTATGTATGTATGTATGTATGTATGTATGTATGTATGTATATATATATATATATATATATATATATATATATATATATATATATATATATATATAAATATATATATATATATATATATATATATATATATATTCATTTTCTTTAGATATTTGAGGTCGTCCTTGAAGATAAACATTCAAACAACTTGGAGATGATATCAAATCCAGACTCTATGAAGTCAAAGAAAATGAATAATTTTAATTTATATAAACCTTCAATCTTATGTTGACGATTCTGCAAAAAGTAGCATTTATCACTAGTTCCTCCAATTCAGAGGCCTTGAATGGTTGAGTGATCTAAAATGCTGTCCGTTACGGATCACTGCCATCTCACCTCTGTCTCTGTGGGTTTGAGTCTAAGATTCGGCCTTATGTGAATATGTGAAAAAGCTTGCCAGTAGCTTCTTGTGGGTCGGGGGTTCTTTCCGGTGATTTCCCGGTTTCTTCCTCCACAATTAATACTGGCCACCATGTATAGCCTATCGTGTGCTGAAAAATGGCGTTAAGCCCAACAACAACAACAACAGCAGCAACAACAACCAATTCATGCTTGTTAAAACTACTCTAATAGTCGATAGCATATGAGTATTACCAGTCTAAAGAAAATGAATTTCCATTGTCATTTCTGAACTCATAATGAATTAACGTTTCCAAGAAAAGGCCTATCAGTTCAATGTTTTGTTTTGTTTTTTTTACCTTTTTTGCAACGAAGTTTTCATAATATTCTAAATATATTCTACATTAGACTTGGCATTCTACTGTAATGACAAATTTAGATCACTTAAAAAAGCAATGGCAACGTTTTTCAAAACAGAGCTTGGTGAGAAAGTTCTTGTTTTCCTAGACTCGTTTGAAGGGAGGCCGAACAGAACTCTTAACAACGTGTACATATATACCAATCACAAATATAACCAGACAGTGACGTATCTAACAAGCATTGCATATCAAGATGTTATTACATTTATTTCGGATGGATAGGGAGATAGGGAATTTAACAGGTATGTAATACAATAATATGACTTCTAAAAAATATATTACCTGGTGACACAGTAAAGGTTAACAAAGGCTTCATCCAAGAAGACGTTTCGATCTTTCATCAAGCTCAATTAGCCATCCAGACATTTACACACATGGAAAATTGCATTTACATCCACTAGAAGTTGGGAAAGCTAAACATTTGCATTTGTTATAACTGAAGTGAAATTTTTCAGAAGTTTTTAGAGCATCGTCACCATCGAGTGTATTAAATTTAGATACGGGTAGTGTGTTCCAACTATTGGCAAGATTTATTAAATTGGTTTGCTGTTTAAAAAATGTGTCCATATATATATATATATATATATATATATATATATATATATATATATATATATATATATATATATATATATATATATATATATATATATATATATATACAACATAGATAGATAGATTGATTGATTGATTGGTTGATTGATTGATGGATTGATTGATTGATAGATTGATTGATTGATGATTGATTGATTGATAACACACGTAAATTTACAAATGTTCAAATAAGTTACTGTTGGGAACATCAAGCGATGGTAACTAATATCTGGAAAAATTAAATGTATGAGATGGCCAAGAGTCTTCATTGATAAGAATTGTATATTTTTGGTTGAATTAAGAGAATATCATTGTATAAATAGCATAATGTGCTCAATATAGAAAAAGTCATGGCAAAAAACTGTAAACAGAAGTAATCGATGACATATATTTGTAATTTTGAAAATTTGATCTCGAGAAATTCAACCACTACAAATTATCGTGACCTTTGTTAAACGTTAATGCTTAGATACGACAGAGGCATAATTCCACATATTGTTGATTTATTGACTTCTGAGTATCGTAGCAAATGATAAAATATATTAGTCAATTTGTAGTCTTTATAACACTGCTTTATTAAATACCAGGGCTGGCATCACCGACATAATAAACTACACACTATTACTAATACAAAATACAGTATATTAGTTCTTTAGAAAGGCATAACATGGTGAGGATAGGAAAATATATTAATTCATCTGCACTCGCCACAATAAAATTTTCCCTTAGCCACATGTTTGAAATTTTTGCAACTCTCATTAAACCATAACTTGAGACAATTTTCATTTTTGTACATTATCATATTCCTTTCATCATCGTCTCCAACACAAATGCAGTGCTTTGTTACACTATGAGTGAAGATAGATTTTATTTTCTTCAACAATAACTGCCTTTGGAGTACGAACCTGTCCCCTTCTGTGTGTTTATTAATATTTGCGACTCAAACGTTACTGAACGGATCGCAGTGAAGTGATTATCAACTGACTCCATCACTTAGTTATCACAGTTTACCTTATATTGTATTAATCCTCGGAACACTGGTAAAAAACCGGACCAACCATGACAAGATTCTGACTACTCGTTTTCACTAAATAAAAGATAGAAGACGTGTTTATAGAATTTGTAATAAACGCAAAAACCTTACTACGAAACACGTCATGTTTGTAGGTAGTATCTTTCGCAATTCAATGTTAATAATTTTATATGACGACACAGCGTCAGATGAGCAAAGCTCATATTATTCAAAATTCCACCCAACATACGAATATGATGCCAAAGCATCCTTCTTTGTGTGCTTTTTTATTACCAATAGCGCTTGGTTTCACGATTCTATGAAGGTGTATCTAGTACAAGTTCGTTTTCTTTCCTGGTTACAGAACCCCAGTTGGGGTTTTGAGCAATCACAGTTTGGGTTCCACCACTGAAAGTGTGGCCAAGTGAACATACGTATTCTACAACTGGACTTCCGACCAGATTCTTTGTCATCCAATCGTTTCTCTGAAGTCAGATCACTAGTATAGTTTTCTGATTTTAAAGATTCTCCAAAAATGTTCCTATTACTGTAAAGGGTAGTTTTCTCTTCATGAGCTTGGTAGACATTTTTGTCTGGTAACCAAAATATCCTGTAATTTTTTCGTGGTCAGTATCAAGGGCACATTAAATCAAATGTCCATGTACTTTTTCCAGAGAATTTTTAATCCAATTTAACACCTTGTCTCTGCTGGCAGTATTACCGTTGAACTAATATACGCAGTATTCGTTCGAAAAATCTTAAATTGCTTTGTATTTGATATGGTCAGCAACACAAAGAGGTACCAAATAAAATTCGTCATTTGTCCATCGTATTTCAGCAAATCTCCAAATATTTGAAATTGCTGGTGGGAGATAAACTGTTTTCTGCAAATTCAAAATTAGTTTCAAGAAAACTTTATTTAATGGAATGTCCGGTGAAAAAAAAACTGTTTCAGCTATCAACTATCTGTTCTTATGTGATTTCAATCCATACATATTCATAATTTGCTTCAAGATCAAGCATACGGCTCTAATTGTCGCTGTGTTTGAAAGCTAATAAACATATTCTGTTTTAATCTTTGCTCGAGCATATTAAGGTTTGGTTTTGTTTTGGTATCAGGACATCTCCGCCTGGACATTTTCCCTTTTCCTCGGACTCCCCCTTTACCCGACATATCCCCCCTGAACCTTTACCTCATCAAATAGGACTTTCCCCTCCAGTCATTCCCCCCATTATCTTTATACTGCTTTATTTATATATAAAAAAAATTTAGCTTTAATGTATACTTGCATTGCGCATCATCGTTAGTGCACAGGTATGACTGTTGTCACTTAACATAAATGCATTATCAAATGTAAAATATCTACTTGTATTCTCTCTCTCTCTCTCTCTCTCTCTCTCTCTCTCTCTCTCTCTCTCTCTCTCTCTCTCTCTCTCATACACACACATACATACAAAAGCACACAAACACACACAATCATGGCTCTTAAGGGTAGCTTGACACCACATGAGAACTATGAACATAAATTCACAATTTTTTAAGCATTGTTAGTTATAACAAAAATGGGCATTGTCTATTTGTCAATCAGTTGCTTTTACTCACTGTAGAACATGATGTTTCTTTGAAGTTTGTTGAAGAAGGTTGAGTCTAACCTTTATTTATTGTGCATATTTGGTATATTTAAGATAAACAACAGAAGGATTAGCCATCATTCAATTAATTTGTAGATAGAACAGAGCTTAAATAATGTCAACCTAAATCAGATCTTCGGTGGACATTTGCCTCAACAACCAAAGAAGTAGTAATAAGACTGTTCTTCGAGGATTGCAAACATAGTTGTGACATCATAGAATACTTCAAAGCAATCGCTTACAACATTAATGTTTAAACAATACATGTTTTAATAGTTGAAAACTGTTTAACACTTACTATTGAAATTTATTTCAAATAACCTTTTTCTTTTAGCATAACTTATTATAAGTTTTGTATCTTATTGGAAAAATTTCATATTAAATGAATTAAGTCTTAAGATAATGAGGGCAATCCTATTTGATGGGGAGAAGTCCAGGGTGGGATGTCCGGGGGATATGTCGGAGGGGAAAGTCGGTGGAGGTGTCCGGGGGAGATGTTCTAGACTCTGGTAGAATTTAGCAAATATTTTTCTATAGAATACAAAATGAAAAATGAGAAAAAAAAGAACTTTCCGTTTTGTGAATTGAATACAAAAATAGCACCATTTCAGCACTTTATAATCTTTACATGGCGTCCACTATATGCTGTAGGGAAAAGGCTGGGAAGAACCAATGACCCACTGGAAGCTACTGGCAAGCTTCCTCTAATACCCACTTTTGATCGAGTCGATGCTGAAACTCACACGGATACAAGTGAGATGTGTGGGTGATATATACAAGCAAGCATCTTAGAACACCAGGCCACCAGGGGCCCTTGAAACATATTTAGATTATCGTTGTTGAATTTACTGTAGTATAACCATCTGTATGTGAAACATATAAAATCTATTTCATGGAATAAAATGCTCTAGAAATTCATTTAGTTTGTTGACAATGTTCATTCTGAACAAACAAATAATAAATCGTGGATTAATTTCAGATTTCCACTGGAGCCAAAGTGATAAATTGATACAGACTTTCCACATACACAAGTATTTTGTTTGTCTTCTTACTGAAGTAACACAATGAAGGTACATCGTTTGGAAAACATTTACTGAATGACAGAAAATGTTCCAATTTGCCTTCCGTTCCATTGTACCAAAGTAGTATACAATGTGTGCAATAGGATCCAGAGTATTATCAGAAGTGTTAATTGCAATTCTTGCAATAATCAGGTTCGGACGTTTGTGTTATATTGCAAGTATTACTTTACAAATGACCATAGTGGATAATATAAAAATAACACAATGTGTTGGATTTGCCCTGTAATATACAGTTATCCATTATTCAATCATGCCGATTATATGTGAGTGCATTTACATTATTAGATCAGTTATTACAAATGTTTGACATTTTGAGTACAGTTAACTGGACAAATTATATTTAACACTACCATTTAAGCGTTGTAAAATTTAGCAATTTAGCAAATATTTTTTTATAGAATACAAAATGAAAAATGAGAAAAAAGAACTTTCCGTTTTGTGAATTGAATACAAAATTAATCGAGGAATTAAAGACACAAATCCTGGTAATTGAAAGTCCTGAATAAAATTTAGTTCAAGTCCTGACTAGATCACATATTGGAGGCGATGACGTTTATGTTATAACCTGTGTCGAACTGATGCGTCAACAGTCTCTTATTGAATCACAGAAATATTAATCTATATTTGAATTTAGTATAAATTTTAGTGAATTTCTTTATCCAAGAATGGTATCAGATAACTTTTGTAAAAAAATCACTTGGATTCAATATTTTTAAGAAAATAAAATACAGTTAACACTGGGCACAACTTGAAGTGTTCGATGTTAACGCACGACTAGTAAATTCCTCACATTTACAAGATAATATACTTCTCTGCTTAACCTCGTGTCACAATTAATATTTTATAAAAAAAAAAACAAACCTTCATTACCAAACGGTAAATAACCTTCTAGATTAATATAACATGAGCCTTGTTTAATTACAACACAATAGCCTACAAAATTCACTTAGGAATCTACAAAACACTGGCCCAAATCAACATGTTTACCTTTTCTTGTTCGCCTGGATAATGATCCTAATAATAAGCTCATTAACATAGGGAACAATGAAGATATTATTAGTTGTTTACATAAATAAAATAAATGAACAAAATAAAAAGGACAATCAGATCAAGCAGAAATTAACTCAGTTGTAGATAAGGTCAAGTCCAACATTAAATGTTATAATACAATAACATTAATGAAATAAACAAATTAAACTAACAAGCAAATAATTACATTAAATGTATATAACGGTATATGGTGTACATTTATTCTTTTTCAGGAAAAAGTACAACGATAATGTTGACACGAAAGTTCAAGTTGCTTCTTGGAGTAATGATAATTGTATTAGTAGCAATCGTACTGCTTGACAATGTTTATCAGTCACTGATAACATTCAAATGGAAAACCATATTTGCATGCGATTCCGATGTACAACTCAGAATCATAGCTATTGTTGGAAATCGAGCACTGTCTCTTAAAAGACTTCTGAACTCATTAAATAATGCATCATATTTTGAAGACAATGTCGTTCTTGACATTTGGATTGACAGATCCAAGGATAGAAAGGTGGATAAGCAAACGTTAGAGGTGGCGAATTCCTTTCATTTTCTTCACGGTACAAAGTATATACACATCCAGCCATCATATGCAGGTGTGTACGGACAGTGGATTTACACATGGAATGTCAGTGATCTTTACCCAGAAATAGCTGTTATACTTGAAGATGACATTGAGGTTTCTCCTTTCTTCTACAAATGGCTAAAGATGGTGCATAACAAGTATGATAGTTACGATAATATCAACGGATATTCGCTACACGGCAGATGTGAAAATCATGCGCTAATTGCTCCAAGAAACAAATATATTCATGTTCCTAAAAACAACACAGTTTTTCTCTATCCAGCCTTCAACACTTGGGGATTTTCACCACATACAAAGCATTGGCTGCATTTCGTGAACTGGGTGACGTTAAAAAGCAACGATACAACATTTAAACCGTCTATTGCAAACATTGAGCCAACAATCGCTTACGAGATTGCACGAAGCAGAGGAACAGTGGCTAATAACTGGGATTTCTTACATCTATATCATGCATACGTACACAAACTCTTTACTGTGTTTCCAAATATTCAAGGTAAGAGTTGTTTAGCATTTGGTTAATTTGTAACACGACTTAAAGACTATTAAGAACGAAGCAACACCTTTCTTCAGGTGTATATATCAACAATTATTTATTAAGAGTGTGAGTATATCTTTGACCTCGTCGGAAAATAGGTTCAGAATGCGAAATTTAAACAAATGTTAATGAGAAGACGAAGCTTTTGAAAAACATGCTTAATTTTTTAAGAAAGCAAAACCAGTTTAATTTTAGTTGTGTACAACTGACTTATAGAAACATATGTTTGGAGTAAATTTATCGCACACCACCATAAAACGATTGCTACAATAACCTTTGTGGACTTAGGGATCTACAGCTAATGTTTAGAGTAAACAACATGCCGCCATAAAACTATTGTTCCCATAATCACTGACAGATTAGAAATCTACAGCTTATGTTTAATTGTCTTTCTTAATGCACTAGTTTCACATCTGTTTTAGGTGATAGAGGATTGTCCGTTCATTGGAAGGAGAAAGGCCTACATTATCCAGAGAACAGAGACAAAAAGTCCTCTGGAGATCTTCTTCAAAACTGGATTCCTGAAATTGAATCGTTGCCTGATAGTCCATTATACTTTGACTTTGCTGGAAGAAACATCAACCCCAAGAATTATCAGTGGCCTTGATAGCAATAAATATGCGTCACGTTTCTATATCAGGCAAAACATGGAATATGAATTATGACAATGAGCTTAAAATTTATAATTGAAAGTAGGATAGTGTAAATACATGTACAATGTGGGAAATATCTAAAGGACACAAATGATATATTTATTCTTAAATAATAACTTAAGAGTACATTTTTATTTATGCATGTCGTTAAATAATTTTAATGAATCATTCTACTATTTCATACTTTAATATATGCCATCTTATTCGTGTTATTTAAAGCACGTTATTAATAAAATATCCCAAAGTCCACTCTAGAAAACAGATTATATTTCCTTGACTGAGAACTCTTATGAACATATTTATACATTATATATTTTTGTTTTACTTTCAGGATGAAAACTAATGTTCATGAGCAATTAATGACTTCTTCCTTTTAAGGCATGCATAGCGCCACATTTGTCATAAAATTAATAACAGACTTTCATGATAGGTGCATTAAGCAAATCTAATATACAGGGAAGATAAATTTATGAAGTTATGAAATATTACCTTTACTATAAGAATCTTTATCACAACAGACAAATAAGTATTTTTTCGGCCTGATTTTTCAGTGGCGTTACACAAGCGAATGTAATTTATATCTTATATTACAACAAGTTTTACATCCAAATGGCACAAACTAAAGAAGAAAGATGTCTTAGAGTAGCTTTGAGCGAACAGAAAATATATTCTTTTTGCAAGAAACGATAGCACTTATTACAACTTAAAGTCTTGCTTCTTTAAATCTCATAAACATTTAAACTAATGCATAGTTACACTGGAAGGGAAATGCATAGCAACCATCGAACTACAATTAGCAATACAATAACTGATTGTTTTTACAAGTTTGAGATGTTCATCATCAACGTCAAAGGGAGAATAACTGTTAATCATGAGAAAATGCAAAGACAGGTAAATGTTCGAACCACAATGCTCAGAGCAACAACTATGCATAAATTGTTAGAAAGGAACAGTCATATATTTATACCACATTAATACATATAATACTATCAAAAGATGCATATAGTGTGACCAATTCGAAACGCGAAATTTGTTCATTAACCTTGTTGTGACCCTTACACACAGTTACAAAGAGGAACAAAAACCAAATTAATCTCAGTATATAATTTGTACAGCCAATGAATAGCTTTGACTATCCAAAGTTTAGCTCGCGTACATATTTTCCTTGCTTTCACACGATGATTTCATTCACGCAATGTCTTCAAAATTGATATTCAAAATCAATTCATCGGAAATAACACGTTATTGTTTTTATTTTAAATGCATCTGACAGTAATTGAAAATATGATGTTTAGTGACAATGTCTAAAGTAATGTTATCCATTGTAGTAGATAAATAATTACGTTTTGTACGCTGCAAATATCTAAAAGTAATAGCTCTTTTTGCTGTGTTTAATGTCCTTAAATGACTGCAAGCCAAGGAATTACATTTGTGAAAAGGAAATACAACAGTATCCTAATTAAACCATGACTGAAATTCAACATTCCTAAATTATTACACACTGTATCCATTTCTTTAAACTTAATGTCAAAAAGTTTTGTTTCATATAAAAGATAATGAGGAATAAATTTTATACTGAAGCACATCATATTGTTTTGTAGAAATATACCTATATTAATACAGCTACTGCTTTCTACACGTACAATTATACCACCTCACCAATATGAAATTTCGATGCATAGCACAGAATATATTATTATTCAATCCTAAACAGTACCAGTTTTCAAATTATTATGGTCAGTGAGAAGTTTCAATTTTAGCTAAGTGAATAACAATTATATGTATATATTGCTAAAATAAACATATCTCTGCAGTCTAAAACATCGCACGAGTTAAGTGGTGAACTTTTGTGATCTGAAAGGAGCATTACAAACTGGAAAGGATCAAGACTTTAGATTGACCACCTACGAACCACACAAGATTGCACGTTTATCCACTAACGTACCTGTCAAAAGACCCGTACAAAACTGCATCAAATTGTGTACCAGAAGCTAGTACGGCTTCCTAACTACTCCACTACAAGGATGATTGATATACAAGTAAGTTTGGCTGGGACTTGCCAGAGTTAAATCTCGATCTGTGACAGAAAAACATTTGCGTAGAGAAATTCACAAGATGAAAGCGAAAACAGTGAACATTCTTATTAAATAAAGACTTTGTTCTTAAGATTATTCTGGTATGGACCGTTTATATCGAAAGATTTTATTACCATTTTTGACCATTACCCATGCATAAATTGCTCTCTACCTCAATCAAATCATCTCTGAGACAAGCTTTTAAATAAATAAGGATATTTAGAAGTAGATCCAACGTGGATATGACAACTTGTTGACATTTACATAGATACTTTAAAAGAGAGCATTTGTGGTTTGCCTTTGAAGTTGAGAGAATGCACTTGCCAAGAATTTCTCAAGATACAAGTGAAAAGCAAGAAACAATCGCACCCGAACAATCATATACATTATTATATGAATGCCATAAGAGACTTGATTCATTTGAAAGTGTTCAAATTGTCGGACCTTCAACAACTACCTCATGGGTATCGATGTACAGTTTTTCAAAATTCAAATAAGTTGTGAAATTCTATACTGCAAAGAGTTAGATCGTAACTACAAAGACAATATAAAATTACTATGGTGGGTGAGGCATCGACCAGCGGACATCACACCTTTACGAGAAGTCATTTGTGATCGTATATGTATAAACAAATTCTGTTTGTTTTTAGGATAGCCTATAGGCTGTATGTGCCTCAGAAGAAACTATACCCTTTTGTTGGTCAAATCAACCGAGTAAAGGAAACCTGAATAAAACTAAGGGACATTCGGAAGTTGTCCTCATCGTCCATATAAAAGCTTTTTATTATGCCACGATCTATATAGGTAGTGATACAACATATTCCGTGGAACGAAGTCAATGACGCTAGACAGACTTTGGAGAATAACCAAATCTTTTTTACAAGAACTGCTTCCTTAAAATTTGGGATGATGTGTTGTGTGTGTATGTGTGTGTGTGTGTCTTGGTGACTTTCTGATACTTCGTTTACCAGCAGATTCCTTGTGGACCATTTACGAACAGTACCTACAACAAATATGTTTTGGTGGTTCCTGTATGTGTATGCAAGCGAGAGACTCATTCTGTTAAAAGAGTTGCGCTTTTACCTCGATACTTCTCTACATCCACGGGAAAGAAAGATTCTTCAACTTTTAGCCACTGATAATGCTTGTGAAGATGTGCGACTGAGAAACGTATTTGTGTTGGGCATTGCTTGCGAGGACAACGTGTGTCTGACACCAATGAAACACATCTGGTCATCTTAGACAACATTTTATATAAGGACGATGATAAATGTAAACTTTGGTTTGCACACAAAAGGCATCATTGTGATGCCAGTGTCATTAACATTGCTAAATTTTGTTTCAACAAAGTAAAGCCCATCCCTCCGTCAGTCTCATTACGTGATGTGGTTTCAAAGTACAAGAGATAACTCGCAAGTGCAAGTGTTAGACAGTTAGGAACACCTACGCTGACTCATATGTACGATAATGCCACTCAAATACCTACCGCCTATTTACTCTTTGATTTGAAACCCACCACACCCCCATTTATTTCTGATTTCGCACTCATATTCTTCCCAACTGGTGTCAGAACAGTGTACTATTTCCCTACGGCGTGAAAACAAAATATATAAAGTCTCCGATACAGCTGGTCTGTTTCACACATTGTCAACATTATATCCCTTTAGTCTCACCTTCAAGTTAAATTGATTCGTTCCTTGCACGGCATCAGTCTGAAAAACATCAACAAGTACCTGATCATGTCTTATAAGGCAGTTTCAGAGAAGTCTTAAGATGGCTTATGGCAATAGTCAGTCAATTATTTCAAGGCATCATTCACATCTCTCATCAAACAAGCAAGTCGTCTTGGCTTTTATTCTTTGACAAAGACCACAATGAAAAGCCAGGAAATTATAGCAAAAAAATAAGAGGAGTTTCACACTGCACCAGATAAAGCATGCCAGTTAATAACACGGCCTACATCAAGATTTGGTTGGATAAAAAGATAATAGCAACCCCTTCTTCCTCAGAAGAAAAAAGGAAAGAAGTGAAGACAGAAGTTAAACAAACGTGGTGTTCAAACATCCAGTTATTTCATTCGGACAGGCAAAGCATTAAAAGCCGTGAAAATACCACATGAAGAAAAGAGTAGCATCAGAGAACAGTGGGTGATTTATTGAAGAGAGTCCTGATGGAAAATATTTTAGCCAGAGTTTACTACGATCCAGTCCATTCTAAAGGTTAAAGAGGAGTTGAAACATTGAATTTTTGTGCCAAAACCCGACTAAAAAATGAACGTTTACTTCATGTGCAACGACGGTTACTATAAAAAGCCACATAAAAACCCAATTAGACGAAACCTTTTCTCTCGTTTTGCCATCTACAATATTCGCTACAGAAATTTGTTTTGTGTCATCGATGTTTTTTCCAAATTTGCCTGTATCGTGCTATTGAGATCAAATCGAGCTCTGAGTTAGAGCTAGCCTTCAAACTGGTGCTGAAACAATGCGGTCATCACCCTCTCCGATGTCAAACCGACAAAGGCATCGAATTTCTGAATCGAATCAAGCTTTCGAAAAAGAATTAAAGAGACATTAATTTTTCTCCACCAAGAATAGAAAACCAAAGGCAGCATCGTCGTAAGTTTTCAACGCACTAAAATATTTTACGCATCAACCCCTCAAGTACATCCAGGTGGTCTTAGCGATTGGTCAAAGCTTGCAACCAATCTGATCATCAGAGCAACGGATGAGTCCCGTAATAAACAACGAATAACCGTGTTTGAGCGCTTGTTTGGTATGTCCCCTACTGCAGTCCCTAGGAAACCTGTACTGTTGGCGTCGGAAGATTGGGTGCGTATTTGAAAAACCAAACGCACTTTCCACAAAGGTTATTTACCCAAATGGATCAGCAAATTGTTTCGTGTCACTAGGCGAGTAAGTGGCCGTCATCTTTATCTTTATAAATTAGAAGGCATGAATGGTGAATAGTTAAAAGAAACTTTCTACTTGCCAGATTAACAGCAAGTGACTAAAAAAGATGACGTGTTCACAATTGAAGATCCAGAAAAGGTGACCAAGGCCATCTCAAAGAAGCAAAAGTGGGTTAGAAAGGATATCCTCCGAATTTTAATTCTTGGGTTGTCGCTTTGCAAGTCGTTCACTTTCTAAATATGTGACCGTTATACCGTTCAACACAGAACCAGCAACAAGGAAGACTCCTTCTCTTAAAGATCTATGAAAGAAACCACGGTGAGGGTGGTGTTGAGAACATGTGATTAAAACTCAAATCGTCTTTTCTTCCAAATTTTTGTGCTATATTGTGTCAACAATTGTTGACTATTTTACTGAGTAGAGGCATCTGTTATCTTCTACACAATCCTTCCCTGAATTATTCTACCAGTAGTCACAACGTGAGCCTTGTGACCAACGCCAGTCACCCTACAAATAGTTACAACGATCTTTTGAATCTTCTTTGACCTTGAGGGACTTCACAGAAAGCAGAAATCTGGAATTATGAGTAAGCAATTTTACTTGACTTTACCCATTGGCAGTTCTATGGATCTGTTTCTTCACAATGTCACGTCCTTTTTTGACCGCTAAATTATTTCAGGCCATCCAGTTGGATCAAGAAGCGCATTGTGGAGTGACTTTGGTCGGAATGACACACCCATGCAATTACTAAACATCAGTGGAAAACAAACACATTTTCCCGTCGAAATCCTAAACAAACATGTGATACAACAGTTGGTTACCAAATATACTAGGTTTTACACATCCCAAAGACCATCACCTGCCACTTCTGCATGAAGCAATTATGCCATGAAAATTCTGGCAGGCTATTATTTTAGCGCTCAGCTTTTAATGGAAACGATTGCCATTATATTTGAAGATTAGTTTGGCAAAGCCCTGTACAAAACAAAATGAAATATCATGTTTTGGTACCACAAAATAGCTCGTCGCCTGCGGATGAGATTTTATATGCCAACACGTTGTCCATAACTTTTCATCCCAGTTTGGTTGACATGTTGGTGTTAACCTCAAATTGTCCCCCAAATCCATAAATCAACCGCAACGATTGATTTTACATTTATTTTCGTTACCCTGTAGAACTGAATAAAGGACTGAATTTGATCTTTGTGTACTTCAAGATGTTGAAGTACAACGTGGTGGTAAACCACCATGATGGCAGTGCAAAATTTCCAATGGAAAGAATTTCACCCCGTCTCCTCTTTGAGAACCTCAGCACACATCGAATTTGAAATCAAAGGACAGACCGAATATTATATCCATTTGAATAGTAGTTACTTGTACTTGAAAGTCGAACAGCTCGATCTGACTGGAAATTCCAAAGGAGGCGATGAGGAAGTCCCTTTCGTCAACAATTTCATGCCTTCCATGTTCAGTGAAGTGGATTTGTACTTGAATAACAAACTGCTCAGCTGTTGGTCGTATTATTTAAAGTGGAAACGATATCAGTCACACTTTGAGCAGAGTGACTGCCAATTATCCGATACGACACATCGAAGTGGAACCCTTCACAATTTCCACTGGACTCCGATCAAAGATCGAAGATCATCTGTTCCAATGACAGTTAACCAATCGTTTAATCATTGGCACCATTACAAATGCAGCCAGCAGCGGATCCCACGACCAAACTTCTTTCGAGTTTGAACATTACAGTGTGTCCAAGAACATAGTCAATCGAGGTGGCAAAACCTTTCGTACCAGACTCTTCGAAACTGACTTTTACAAGAATTACTTCTAGTAGTATTTGTCCCTGTACAAAGCAACCGGACAGTTATGGACGAACAGTATCCGCAACATTTTGCACAATAATTATGCAGGAGGTTAAGCTTTGTGGCCTTTTGGTTTCACTCCAGACCAAGATAGCGACAAGGACATTTCCACCCTTTTAATATGATCAACTTTGTGTGGAATTTCAGTTTGCAACTTGTACCTTAGACGGTTAACGTCATCATTTATGCAACATTCCATAATGCGTTAGAAATGAAAATCTTGAGAGAACTAATTCTAGGCTATTGGAAACTATGGAAGTTTGGTATACCTCTTTAAATGGTGGAGCCTCTTTGTAAATAAGAACAGAGAATTCCGTGGAGGAAAAATGTCGAGATGATCAGAACAAGACGAACATTTAGTCTCCTGTTTTGCAAGTCACCTGGCGAAAACTATTACAGAGTTGACACACAAACGATAAATGTCTGATGATGGGTGAAGAATAAAAAATGAAAGATTGACTCCTGGGGTATAATCGCGGGAAAAGCAGTGAAGCATCAGAGTTTAAAGACTTATATGACTAGTCTTACCCTCCATTGACTGCTCCGGATATCCAACGCATCGAATTACTGAGATGAACTGTTTGCTTCGCAGAGATTTTCAAGACAAATGTTAGGATTGAATTGATGACTCATTATCATCTGTGAAAGACAAAGAGAAATCAACAAAAAGATACCCTGGATCTTTATTACCTTTTGAAAAACAGTTTGTACACCGCGTCATGAAATTCTGTGATGTGCTCTAAGGATGAACTCATCGCAAACCTAAACACATTTAAGCTTATGTCATCAAAACGGACGATTGTCATCTCATTGAAACCTACTAGGTGGCCGTTTACTGTGCAAACGATTACAGCAGGGATTATTTTTACTTTATGGATTATCGCCATTGAAACACGACAATGTCGACTTTATGAGAATAAAAGCCAAGACGACTTGCTCCAATAATGAAAAATTGCAAGGCAAAGATTGGGAATGTTGATAATATTGTGTGTATTTTCTTCATCAACGCGGTCTTGGATATTCCTTAAAAAGTTTAGTGACTTTTTTGATCGTGACTCTTCCAGAAACGATGATAAAGTAGAATGATGGTTTTGTGACTTTTATGGTTATGTCTTGTCTTTAGCTATGAAACGTAGTGTGCAACAATGGCCCAGTGACAAAAATTAGTGAGAGTCGAGATTGATTTCACAACGTTGTCAACCTTCTAAATAAGTTCCTTGCAAATAGGTTTGAAAAATGTGTTGATGTATTGCCTGTTATTTGTTTCATGATTAGTTGATTGTGAATAACAGTGTTGTAATTTGAAGAACAAAATGGGTGTATGTTGTTTGTTGTAAAAAAAATGGATACTGTATGCATGAATATTTGCACTTTCTCTTCTCCTTGTCCCTCTGGGTCATGCTAGCTGTAGCTTTCCTACAAAAAACCCAAATGGATGTTTCCTATTGTGTCGGGGCTTGTGATGTATAACGTGGGGCAGTCGCCAGTCTGGCCATCTGACAAAAATCCAACATCCTTGGAACAGAGTATGGTTTGTCAGTTGCGTACTACCTCCATAGCGACCCAGACGTAAACAAATCGACAGCAATGAAAACACTAAAAACATGGAAACCCAAACAAAAATCACCCTCTATGACATTGCAAGAGCAAGGGGCACAGCCGACATTCCTCTACTAGCCTTTGAAGGAAAAGGATGTGTTTCTTGGGGCTCCCGGCGAGGAGCAGGGGGAAGGGAGGACAGGTGGGGGGGACAACGATGGACAAAGGAAAAGAACGCAACTCGAAACTGGATTTGGATAATATTTGGGGTGATTCTCTTCAGACGGACTAACAATGTAAAAGGCGGTAAGGATAACGTAAACTTAAGTTAGATATAACGGATTAAAAGTAAAATTAATCGACTATTGAAAAATCACTCGCCTATAAATTCAATTATCCCATTACTTTCCTAGTTAATATCAAATCCATTGAAAAAAAAAACAAATACACTCCCACTGTTACAAATAACAACATTAAACGCTTTATTGTTAAAACAGAACAAACTAAACGGCGATATACATAAAATAAATAAATCCTTGCAAAGTCGGATAAACCTTTTTTTACCCCAAAACCCTCGTATACCTGATCGAAAAAACATTTCTTTGTCTTACTATACAAAAACCGTCTGACATACCAGGATAAATATAGAAGCTCATTACAAAAACGGAACCTCTCTTTAAATAAGCATATTATATAAGCCACAGCTGATTGACCGAATTTTTGGCGCACACTCTATCTAATTGGAAAACAATAATGGGTTAGGAAAGGATTGAAATGCAAACACAAACCAACCAATCAGAATTGAAATCATGAAGGCTTACATAAAAACAATAATAATAAATAAATATCAGTAATAGAACAAATTAATCTAGCCACAATCTATAATAATAAATAAATCAAATAATAATTGCTACTACTATACAAAAGTTACAATAATCATAACAATAAACTTAGGATAAATTAACAATAACTTCAATATAAAGAATTTCATTAGGAAATATTTATTAATAGTTGTAAAAAGTATAGTAATCCTAATCAAGGTCTTCTTTCTTCTTCTTTGTTCTTCCCCGGGGACTCCGGGGGAAGGGGCGCGTCCTTCCTCTTCAAAGTTCCAGAAGGCCCAGCTCGGGGCCAAGCGCCCTCTTAAAGGGACATACGCCCAGCCCAGGGCCACAAACAGTCGCACGAATGCCACCAGGCAATAAGCGACTATAATCCAAAGCCAAAATAAGGGGCACACCAAAGCGGAAGCGGAAACTTAAAAATTCCTTAGCTGCGGTACAATAACCGGCACATCAAGAATCTGAAATAGATAATGGTGCAGCCGCTGAAGAGTGAGAGAAAGAGTATACTAACCTAGAAAAACAACGACTGTTGCATCTCGGGCTTAAAGCAGCACTAAATGACATTTCTAGGTTATGTGCGTCATTAGTGCAGTTAAATACATCGCCTGGAGAAAACTTAAGATCGGGAAACTGAGACCCATCAGTGGCAGTTCGGGTTAGGTATCCTCACTCAATTCTAAAATAAGACGGACCACCAACATTCAATAACCACCTGATTAAGGCCGCCGAATAACGGGCTGAAGCAAACGGGATTGAGGTATTCTTGGATCAGCTGTTCGTCACATGTTTGAGTGCAGCGGATATTAAGGAGGAGGAAGACGGTGTCACACTTTAGTACTTCCATCCTAAACCCTTTTCAGGGCTAATACTAATCGAATTCCTCGTTTATTAATGGTCTCCTCTGTAGCTAGAAACATAATTCGATTAAACCCAAATATACTTATTTGTTCCATTGGTAATTTTTCACAATTGCTACTTTCTCAGACTAATATTGATGAAAAAATTTAATATAGTCGCTATGACTTGTAGATCGGTAGGATAGACTAATTAATTAAAACTGTTTATGTACGCTTAGTACTTAAAATTAAAAATCTTTTAGGTAAGAGTATGAGATTTTAACTTGTATTGGTGTGACTAATTACTACCGTGGCTTATACATAACTGGCAATATAAGATAGCCTTTAAATGACTGGGCAAGCTTTCCTTATTGTACTCATGCCGTTTCATTCTTGGGTTCCATAATAGCTTGGGACCTTCTGACGAGTCTTTTTCCTCCCTTTCCTGGCCAGGATCAACCAAGATGAGTTTGTGGGCCAATTCCAACTCATCTCGACTGCATATGAACCAATGAGCATGTATCCACGGAACCGGGTTGACGTCATTAGAGCTGTGTACAATCACGCTCGATGTCATAGTGCTGAAATGAGAATATAAATGAGTATGTGTTAGGTCCATTCCCACTCATTAAAGCCATAAAGCAGGTCAAAGAAAATTTTATTGTTCCACTACATGAGGTTTAATTAAACAGCAGACACTGTCTGCATAAACGCGCAGATAATGAGGGTCTTTTTCCGTCGTAAAAGATCAAGTAAGTGTTCCTCTAATACGGAAATAAATCTGTTGCACATGTATATAGTGAGAAAGCGACTTTAAGTCTATTAAGTCAAGTCTGGACATCTATTGTTGACTGGCCAACGAGTAAAGATGACTTCCAAATTAGCCATGCTGAACGATGATCACATCGTGTTAGACAAAACCTGATGCGAACGTCAGAAGAGACAAAAGAAATATATGAGAATAATTAAGGCAGCCCAAGAGATCTTTAAAGAAGAAATAAGAAAGGAGAAAGATTGGACAGAGAAGTACAAACTTCAAAAACAACAGGGAAGAGAACAGCAGCAATAACAACAGTAGGAACAGGAAAGAGGATTCGAGAATTATCGTGTGGATGCCAAGGAGTTCTACTCCTTCCAAAGAATCATATTAAATTCTGTGGGAAACCTGCAACGAAACTGGGACGTACTCCGATGCAAAAGAGATTGCAAAAATATAAAAAAAACAACCCTTTTCAGGTCTACCATCAATTTCTAGAAGAGAGATATTGGTGTGTTTTTTCTATGTTAGTGTGATTGTTGTTATATGGAAGAGGTGTGTCTATGAGCACTTCGTACACTTGCTTGCATGATATGTGTGCTTGATGTAGGAGTGTATGTATTGATGGTGTGTTTGTAGGTAAAAGATAAGTTAAAATAAGTGTTTCTTTAAGGTCTGCGCGGATGTGATGTGGTGTGTATTGTTAATTGTGCGTTGGGGCGGGGCGGGGTTGCTGGGTTTGTAGTTTGGGGGCGATATAGAGGGTCTAAATTATATCAGCAAAGGGTCAAGCTTGCTGAAAGGCCCAGAACGGGACCAAGCTTCCTCTTAAAGAAACTGTGGCCCAATCTGGGGCCACAAGCGGTCGCAGAAGTACTCATTGCAAAACTTGACTATAATCAGATATGCCGATAGTATTTCATATGATGGCACACATCCAGCAGATTGACATAATTTAGATTTTAAAATACGCTAAGTACACAAAATTCCAATATAATATCTTTTAAAAATTCACAACTCAGGTCTATTTGATAAAATTGCACAGATGGCTCACACAATTCTGGCATAGGAATATCCATAGTAACAAGTAGATAGAAATTGCTAAATGTGATATAGGGTTGGCAAAGACTTATTTGGGGACTTAAAGAGCCTTTTGGGGACACTTGGAACAATGGCAAGAAGAACCAATATCATGGGAGGTACGACTGGTAGAGGCTTGCGCTGTGTTGGGGTGGCTGCCCGGTGTTTTGGCTTTGTGGGCTTCGTCTTTGGTGGCTTTAGGTCGACGAGAACTAGGACGGTTTGGGCGGGGGCTATGTGTTGTCTGCTGTATGGCGTCCAGTTGTAGTGGCGTGCATTTTTATAATAATTATGGTCATTTTAAGGTCTCTGATCTAGCCATGGATCAGGAAAAGGCCCAGCTCTGCTGGGGACAAGCGCCCGCGTAAAGGGACTGCGGTCCATGCTCAACATGTTAGAAGAGTCGATACATATTAGTACCCCTCCTATAACTACATCAAGAAAAATCCCATTTTCCAATGGGAAAACAACTATTGCGTCCTCCTTAGTTTGCCGAAAACATCATCATCATCAACAACAACAACAACAATTGCCTCATAATATACTACCCTTACAGAGGCGCTTCAAAGGGACAAGGAGGTAAAAATTAAAACACCAGAGAAAACACAAGAGGTAGAGACAATGTAGGTTACTCAGATATAATGAAAACATTTGTAGAATACAAAAGAGTCACCAAAAGACCAAAACCAAGAAACAAAAAAAAAGTAACTGGTAATCCCAGTACACTCATCAACAGCAAATACCTCACCCACTCCAACATCTACATTAACGCTATCAATAGAAGTAAGCCAAATCATTACCTTGGCACGGATATATAAACAAGAGTAGCCGAAAACTATGTCGAACATCGCTTCACTACCATCACCACTACAAACAAAAATTACAACAAGAACAACAGTCACATATCCACGTGTTTAACCTATGACATCACTGGAACTACACCAGCAAATCATAAGAAAAGGCAAAAAAGAAAAACCTTGAACCGTCGTCTATTTCTCCAGAAGTTCCACAACAGTTACAACCAAGCCAACATGGTTGATTAAATTACTACACTAAATTACATAGAAGACTTAGTACGGGTGGTGGATACTTATCAGATGTCAGAATGTGAACGTAAATTTAATTTACCTTGTAAAAACTCAGAAAAATAAGGAATGATTTCTACTTGACTCCAATTCCATCATTAACATTAATATCAAATAAACTGATTAAGATTCACAGCATGGAAACACTAAAATTAAAATCCCTACCAAAATGTAAACACTTAGCTATCGGAGATATCATCTGCCTGAGTATGAGTGAATTAGTTGACAGATGGAAGATCATGCCAACACCTGACGAGGATTAACCACAGTCCTTTTTATAGCTATCATCTCTTAATAAGAGATTTCGTTTTGGCTCAAAAGCCCAATTCAATAGTATTTCACCAAACAAATATGATCATTTAATCGACATTTCAGATTAACAACCAATTATCCAAACTCGATCGTAGAAAAGTTTACTGGTCTCTTAGACCAACCCGTTTTGTTTAATATAAACCACAGACATGTACACTATGTACCTTTGAAATTAAAAAACAAAACTGGAATTTTTATAACTTATAACCATGACTCTAATTACAATTGTATCTTACACAAAATTGGTAATACAAATAGCCCATTATGTATCTAATTGGCTTAAATTTGAATTTCGGAAACGTTCTGGCTGGCGTTTGGTGTCTCCTCCCGGGGCCCTCTCCTCAATGCCAACTTGGACATTTGAAAAACGAGTGTGTGGGCCGATTCCCACTCGTCTATAAATTAGGTGCCCTAAAGAGAGTGTAAGCACAGACCCGGGATGACGTCATATGAGAATTGCCCAATCAAGCTCGACGTCTTATAACTCAGTAGGCATTTTAAAAAATGAGTGTGTTGAGTCCATTTCCACTCATCCCCCCCCCAGCCATGTCGTTAATGACTTTATTGTCACACGACCTGTTGGCTTAACTAAAGAGAAAACCTTGTGTGCATAAATGAACTAGGGGATGGTGCTCTTTTTCTTCCCCAACGATTAATTAATTAGCTCGTGGTGCGGTCATTTGCCCGTCGCTCTTGCCATTTGAGGAATGCTACGTTAATATCAAAAGTCAGTCAGTTAGTATGGATATCCGTTCTTGACGTGTCAAGGAAAATGATAAGCGAAATGAGTATCAAAATGCTAAAGATTCAGGGATTTCTGAATCGTGTTAGACAACTGATGGTAGAATAAGGCCTACTTACCTTGAATGAGAAGCAAGAAATGGATGAAGAGGAGAAGAGGAAATGAAAAATACTTCCACACCTCATAATGCATCCTGATTGTGTTGTGGCTCCCATGGTCAGGACACAGCAGCAACTAAAGCTGCCAACATTTACCATATCCTCCAAAATGAGGACTGGGATCACGAGTTGGAGAGCCAGCGCCTACAATAAAGTCGGTGCAAAAGCAACAACATCAACAGTCATAGTGTCTGCGTAGAAGGTAAAATATACTTCAGAGTGCCTGATACAGAGGGGTGGAACTCAAAAGACACCTTTTCTTCCTCTACACTCCCAGCTATCACTGTGAACTGGGTGAAGAAGTGGAGTAATCAATGTGTGTGTGGTGCTCGGCCTGGTAGATGTGAACATTATGTGTGATGATGATATAAAAATGGTCCTTATAAAGGCCAACGAGATGTATAGAAAAGAATTATACTACTCATTTTCCCAATGTATTTTTGTTTTTATTGCAGAGGATTGGTGTGTGTATATATATATATTTTCTCCCTCACAAAAAAATCTCAAATTACTGTACCCTACTGAAGGTTTGTTTTGTATGAGAGTTTAATAGTGTGACAATAAACACTAACTCACGTTGCTTGTGTAATGGTGTGATTGGTGATTGTATGTGATCGTTTGGGTGTTGTTTTTTTTAAATGCTTTCCTTTTCTAGTATGTGATGTAATGGAATGTAGTGTATTTTATATGTATTAATATATTAGTTTGTAAAAATGTGTAAAACAGTTTCTTTTAGCTCTGCACTCTTATCACTTCTGAATCTTTAGTATGTGATATGTGTAGTTTGTATAAGGTAGTGTTCGTGCTTGAGCAATATAAAACGGTGCGATCGACAGTCTGTTAATAAAATTTGCTTGACTTAATAGATTTAGATAATTTAGCATGTAGTTTACACATTATTAGTATTTTAAATTGTCCATTAAATAAATTGCACATGTGGCTTACACAATATATGCTATTTTAAATTGTCCATTAGAATAACTGGACTAAATTTGAATAGAGTACTAACCGGGATTTCAGTATATCAGTTGGCGCTTGTCGCCTCTTGCCAGGTCTCTCTCCTCCTCTTTCTCGCTTGGACATTAACACGAAATGTGGAACTAGTTCCACTCTTCAAAACAGGTGCCCCGATGAGTGTGTAAGTACTGAACTGGAGTGGCAATATGAATGGGTGGTTATCACCAAAAAGCGTCTTTTTATAGATAGAGACTTAAACGATGGGAATGTATGTTCTTATTCCCGCCTATCGTAATGTCCCGTGGGGCATAAACGCTCCGGTATCGGACTAATTAATATCATACTTTTTGTGCATAAATGAGCTTTACCTGTGATTAATTAATTAGCCCGTTGTGGGAGCATTAACCCGTGGATTATGCCTTTAATTACAAGTCAGTCAGTCCGTCAGTCTGTAGTGCTATTCAGGTCTGGAAGAAAATTAAATCAATGAAAGGCAAAACCCCAAGGACGCAACCAAACGTCCTAGGAGCGTACATTAACACTGCAAAGGCCAACCAATTCGCTAAGCACTTTCCGAAATTGCGCAATGACTGCAACCACTCTAGTAAATTCCTTACTAAAAGGAAAAAGGTTAGAGAATGATTTCTCCTACTTTTTCACCGATCAAACAAGCAATAAAAATAGGTCACCAATTATTTAGGCACTACGGAATAATCAAATTACATCTCCAAGTCAAGACCAGTTGGGTTATAAAGTATATATACATCTACCGAAAACGTGGAGAAAATCATACCTAATCTAGCAAACAAAATATAGCAAAATGGAAAACAAGCAATAGTAATGCACAACAAACCCTAACTCATACAGACCAATCTTAATAATATCAGTAATATCAGTAAAATAATGGAAACTATGGTTAAAACGTCATCTGGAAGAAGCCAAACTTCTCTCAGAGAATCAAAAAGGATTTAGAAACAAAATATCTACTACTGACCAATTAGTAAGGATTGAAGCCAACATTATAATGGCATTAAACGCAAGAAGAAAACGAGATAGGCACTTAATAGCAATTATTCTACGAGCTACAATCGAGCTTAAATGCTATTGGGAAATGTGCTGACAACTGGAGTTTCAAAATGTCAAACAATAAATCCCTATGAATGCTCTTTACTCGATTCAAGAAAGAAGAACTGTACCCAAAGCTTTTCCTGTCATATTTGTTAAAGAAACAAGGTTTTAGGAATATATATTTACAAGATGTAGTCAAGAAATTAATTTATTAAAACTATCAAAGAAACAAGCTGGGGAGCAGACCAAGAAATATTATAATTACTATACAAATCTCTAATTAGATATAGTATTGACTATGGATGACAAGCCTATGCATCAGCCAAACCTTCCTTTCTTAGAACACTAGACAAATTTCAACATCGAGCACTCAAGATTTACACAGAAAACCTAAATAATATATCAATAGAAGAACTACATATTTTAACAGGATAATTGCCTTTATCACTAAGGAGAGAAGGACAACTACTTGTGTATGCAACCAGAATATTTGTACATAATGAGAAACATCCAACTAAAGTGGCAGTCTATCAGTGTAAGAGAAAACCTTCAGCAACAAAACAGTTTCTAATCCAACTGGAGAAATTAATATTCATAAAATACCCAACAAACTGGAGATTACATGCGGAAACATTCAAACTGAAAGATCCAACACCATGGAGAAACAAAATATCCAAGATTAATTTGATTCCTCTGACTTCGGATCCAAACAACACTCGCCATTGGAAATATTGTCTAAGTCCAGGCAGCATACAAAAATATACTGATTTATCAAAGTCAATAGAACAAAATAGAACATCGGTATCAATCGTTATACCAGAGAAAAAGAAGCATTTGGAACGATGCTTCCGAATTGATGCTCACTATAGACTGCTGAGTTTTGGGCGATACTTGAGGCCCTAAAATGGATCAGAACCCATCCTACAACTGAACACGTAATTATTACAGACTCGCTGTGCGTCCTTAGATCAACAGAAACAAGCAACTCAAGAAACATGTAAAGTTTCCTATAGAGATTATGCAAATAATTAGAGAGATAGAAAACAACCATCAGAAAGTAGAATTCCTATGGGTACCATCACATATAAAACGACATGGAAGTAACAAAGCAAATGAAAGGCCCAATGCTAACCTACTAAATGAACAACCAAGCCAAATAAACTACATTACACAAAAGATTTGCAACGAAATTAGAACTAAAGTAGACATTAAATGGCAGAAAATTTGGAAAACAACTAGCAAAGGTAGAAAACTATTTGAAATATAGAGATCACTCGACATGTTAAAATACCAAAAAAAGACATAACCAAAGTACAATTAAAAACTATAAATAGAATTAGAACAGGAAAATCTCTGCTAAGGGAGAGCCTCGCAAAATTTATTTTCAAAGATTCAAATAAGTGCACCACCTGTCGCCTTTGCCCAACATCGGAAAATCAAGATCACATATTTAATAACTGTCCAAAATATAATAAGCCAAGAAATGTTTAGCAAAGTCTCAATTTCCTTGATAGACTAGACCAAAATAAAAACAAAAACAGAAAAACATACCGATACATAATAACATTTATTAAGCAAATTGGTAAGATGAAATAAATCTGATTTTTAAATCAATATGGTAAATTCTATACAAATGCGACCATCACGGAAGATCAGATGATGTTGACAGGTGCATTGAATCAAGTGTCAGGGGTAAATGTGGACACCATTAGCATAGGGATGGTTATGCCAGTGCGTATACATCGGAATATATGACACTCCTAAAAGTATGACCTGTTCTCTTATGTCAACTTTAGATGGTTGCATTGGATTCAGCGGATGAAAATAGTAAATTGTGTATCATAACACCTACTAATTCTTATAGATATTGACGACATTGGTCTACGAACGCAAGCACATCAAGAAATGTTGTTTAGTTTGTTCCTTCGCGGATTGATCACTTCATAAAAGGAACAGGCACAATACTGGATTCTAAATTAAAGACGATGAAATTAGATCTAGATAACCAGCATGGCTCCGATCTCCTCCCTTGCCTTGCCCTGGACACATTACAATTAAATAGTATGAAACGCATACGTTAATGGGGTGGGGTTTTGGTGGGGCGGGGTAGCGGCTCCTTACTTATAGCCCCGGTCAATTAATAATTCCGCCTTGCGGAAACAATCAGGTGTGTCCGCTATGTGCGCAAGCGATTCTAATCACAAATTGTACGGTACAGTCGTTCCATTCATCATCTATCAGAAAGGATGGCCAGCAGTAACAGTAACAAGGTGGAAATGTTGTAAGAGGTGCTAGATACCCTTGCCATGGTTGAAGAGTTGTTACAAAAGGAGAAAGTAGGCTTCTACAACCCCAGGGGAGTGAAAATGGAGCTAACTAATTAAAGAAAAGTGAAGAAATGTTGAAATGTGTCTTGAAGGAGGAAAATATGGAAAAGATGAAGCTGAGGAAATGGATAATGAGAGGAAAGAGAAAGAGAATGAAATCACGAAAGAGGAGGATGAAGAGAAGAGGGAAAATAAGAAAACTGTCATAGATTAGATCAGGAGTTGGTGGAGAAAAAGAATGGTGGAGAGAAGTTATAAATTGCCTCCGAAAGATCTCTACTTTATTGCCCACGTATTTTTCTTTATATTGTATATGTGTTTTTGTTTGTTTGTATATGTTGACGCATACAAGTTTGTCCCTAAAAGGTCTCAATCTGTTCCATTTCCCCTGTCCTGGATAGACCAACCCTCGGCAGACAGCCCCTCCATCATAGATTCCCCTTGTCGCTATATTACAACTCCCTTTATAACATAAAAGTCCTCCTTCTCAATATATCTTCCTCATTCACTACTTATTTAGGGTCTGAAATTCCTTCTAAAATCGCAAATCATTATCAAATTTATATTTCTCAGTTTCGGAGACTGTTACGGGACAATTAAAATAAAATTATGAGTACTTTCTATTTTAATTTTGCTAGCTTGTATAGTAAATAATGTTTTCACAAGAGGATGAGGTTCCCCGCCTAACATTTATTCACGATAATTATCTAAATTACTTGGCCAAAGACTTAGTTTGCATCTATTGGTTGTACCTCTATTGCTTGAGTTGATTTAATAGATTTCTCTTGCACAACAATGGGTTCATACGGATAGTCATACCTCGTTTCTTTATCAGAATACATGTATCTTTATCTTAATTAGTCAATCTAATGTAGAAACAATTTTTGCCTGCCATAGAATTGGGTGCTGGAAATTATTTTGGTGTTATCTTGGGATATAATATCTAGCGATACACAATGCATAAACAATGAAGAATATTATTGTCGATTTTAAGATCATTCTTATTTTTCTAATTGTACTGTCAATAAATCACGCTAATACTTTCGTTTATGTCGTCATTCTACTTGTCGAGAACATTGTGTGAAAGACTAAAATATAGAATGGGAGAAAAATTAATCAAAACCATTACTCTTGCTGCTGGATCATTATAAACCTATAATCTTTGCCTTATATCTATTTCGTGTATTTAGTGCACTCTTTGTATATACCTCTACAACCGCTCCGGTGGTTTAGTGGTCAGCATCGGATACGGGCGGTAGTGGGTTCGATTCCCGGTCGAGTCATACCAAAGACATATAAAAATGGTACTAACAGCTGCCTCGCATGACGTTCAGCATTATGATGTCGGTGTTATGACTTGTCGATCTGGTGTCAGGATAATGTGACTGGGTGGGACAGCATGCTACATGTCTGCGGTATGATGCCCCAGTGCTAGACATCACTATAAACTGCCACACGGCAGACATCGTAGCGATATGACTGAAAACTTGTTAAAGCTATGTTAAAAATCATAATCACATCACATCACATCACATATACTTCTACTTTAATCTCTTCATTAATTTCGATGCACTTTTTGCTGCTCTTTGCTTTCATAAAATACCCTTTATGACAAAACTCACATTTACTTTGTTTTAGACTCAACTCATTTTTCACCTTTTGACATTTGAAAAGATTCTGTAATCTCTTATGCTTATTTAAAAATTTAATTTCAAGTTAATTTTCGCTACACTGAAATGGGATTTGTAATAAAACTTTCATCCAAATGATATCGACAAAGGGTTGCAAATTCATTTGCGAAAAAGATATTTGTAGATTGACTTTGTAGACATGAAGCCATCAAGTGGATAGTAGTATATACTTCACCTGAGGGATCACTTCAGTAAGTTTAACTTATTGGCTGGTCCAGAAGGTTCAGGCTCAGGCACAGATGCTAACATGGTGTTGCTAACAATTTAATTCTCTGTTCATGTGTCAAAATTTTTTTAAAAAAATTATATGAACAAATCATCTACATTGATACCTTTAGGAATGAAATGATAGTTATGCGAGATATCAAACATTATCAAGCTTTAATTGATTAGAAATAGTCATATAAAGTTAAGTACGTGCAATACCATTTTGTCTTTCTTCATTGTCTGTTCTTTTATGTTTACCTTTGGTGACGGAATAGTTTCGTAAATTGGCGCATTTCAAAATTATTACCATTAGGTTATCATGTGACGTTTTAGATAATAATGTTTAATAATTAAAGATATGGATAAATGTGTGAATTAAGTGTTTTGAGCTTTCTATGTTCACATGATGCAATGATGCCACGGAAGGAACACCAGGCAAAACCCATCGCAATTATTGAACATATTGAATTATATTCAAAACCCTTTCTTAGAGCATAAAGATCTCAGTTATTGTGTGTGTGTGTGTGTGTGTGTGTGTGTGTGTGTGTGTGTGTTGGTATTTGTCCCTATAAAACTCCCTTTGTCCTTATCAAATTCATTTCAAATAACTACCTACTTACATGAATAGCATAGTTGTAGGATGGGTCCTATTTTTATGGTGTGAGGGATAGTTTTTTTGTGAGATTTCATCTTCTTCGCTTACATTCTGGGCCAACACGTTATTTTGGGATAGTGTGTTTAGGGATGTCAAATAGAATAGTTAATATAATTGATAGTATTTTTATGGTGTTAGGGTTGGTCTAATTTGTGAAATTTCATCTTCTTCGTTTACAGTCTAAGCTAACACATAACGTTTGGAGTGTGTGTCATTGTGTGTGTGTGAGTGTTTGTCTTTGTTTGTCCCTATACAACTCCCTTTGTCCCCATAAAATTTCACCTACCAGCCTATCTATAGTCACTTGCAATACTGTTGCCATTATTTCATTAGTATCCAGTACAGTGACGTCATTGAAGCTAGAAATGTTTGAGGCTATAAATATAGAGTTGGGTGTTTCCATAGGTCTTTCCACGGGTTTTAAATATAAATAGGTACTGAGGTTTTTAAGCAGGATCGTCATACATGTTAAGGTTATAAATATATACTGGGATTTTCCATAGGATTTTTCCAGACGTTGTTGCTAAATATAAACGGAAGAAGAAGAAGAAGAAGAAGAAGAAGAAGAAGAAGAAGAAGAAGAAGAAGAAGAAGAAGAAGAAGAAGAAGAAGAAGAAGAAGAAGAAGAAGAAGAAGTCCTGGAGAAGATGAGGTGCTGGTGGAGAAGGAGAAAAAATAGAAAAAAGCTAAACGGTCCTTTTCAGAGCCACTCATATACCTAGAAAAAAATGTCTCGTGCATTAAAAAAAATCATTTTAGTCAATTGTATAATTGATTATTTGGTAGATTTATATGCCACTCGTATAACTATAAAAGATCTATATTCTCTCTTGCCTAAACATTTTAGTCGATTGTATAGTTGTTTGTTTGATAGATTTATGTCTAATAGATAAATCTATGTTTTGGGTGATAGATCTTTGTCTCTGAACATTTCCGTTTGTCCCTAAACAGTCCCCCCATAATTTCACCAGTCTCCAGTCAACCCCTTACCATTTTCCCATTGTTCCTAGACAGTCCCAACCATCAATAGTTCCAGTTTGTGTGATAAATATATGCCTTTATAGATTTCCCTTTGTCCCTAGACAGTCCCAATACTCTGTCTCTATACATTCCTAATGTTAAATTACTATATTACCCCCAAGTGTACCAAAATATTAAAATCCCTTTTGTCCCTAAAGTAAAAGCTCACTGTTGTAACATTAAGTCCCCCGTTGTCCATAAAGTATCCCCATTCACTAATTTAAGGAGAGGGAAGTACATTATAAGGGACCTTAACGAAAATGAAAAGAAGGAGAAAGTGGACTATGAAGAAAGAAACAAATCAAAGCCTAAGGTGCTTAAAGAATAAGAAAATGAGAAGAAATAATTGAAGGAGGATAAGGAGAATGAGAAGAAGGAGAGTGGAAGAAAGATGAAAATTGTTTGGGACAGCATGAGAAACTGATGGAGTAGAAGAAGGAAAGACAATTATTAGATGAAAATCAAGGCTCTTTTTATGGCCACTAATATGTTTAGAAAAGATATCTATCCTCTTTTGCCCATTTATTTTTACATACAAATGGTTTGTATATGTAAACCCTATGTTCAATTTCCCTTGTACCAATACAGTCCCAATCATTTCTCCCTACGTTCAGTTTCTCTTTATTCCAGTACAGTCCCAATCATTTGTCCCTATGTTCAGTTTACCCTTGTCCCAATACAGTTCAAATGCCTTGTTGCTATGTTCAATTCCAATTGTCCCTAGACAGTCCCACCCATATTAAACTCCCCTTGTGCCCTACAGTACAAACTCACTATCTTAGTATTAAAGGAGACAAACATGCAAAACTGAAATTAGCGCAAACTCCGTATATAATTTGCTATATATATAAGTTTCATTTTCTGAAAATTTGTACCATTCTTTTTTACTCGTTACGAAGAAATTTATGAAAAACCGATCATCTCTCCCGATCCGTCTTGAATAAACTAACACTCTTCACTCCCCCCTGAACAATAAGCGGATGTGACGTCATTTGAGACACTGTACTCGCTGGCATTGTTGATAATAGCACAGGAGTCTGCAGTTTTATCAATAAAGCACGACGAAATTACTGACTACATGAAATCACCTTAACGGTATTATAAAATAATTATTTTATATTACCGTTAAGGTAATTTCATGTAGTCAGAACTTTTGTTTTGCTTTATTGATAAAACTATGAGTTGGCTATACTTGAATGTTGAAACTATGTCGACAGTCAGTGATGACAGTGATGTGGATGACAATCCAGAGGTAGAATATTTCATTAATAACTAACCTTATATGTATGAACCCGAGACAAATTCGTGTGACAAAGATGTACAGGAATCGTCAGGTTCTGACAATGACGATGATTATAAACTACCTTTAATTTTAAATACCAAACTGAATAGCAGTACAAAATCTAATCAATAAACCGGGTAGGGAGAGGGCTATAATTTTCTACCGATTACGATTTCTTTCACAGTTCATTTTTTGTTTCATTAATTCTTCTTCTTTATTTTCATATTTTTTTAGTCAAAACAATTTAATATTACAGATCAGAGTTTTTCTTGCCATTTTTTTTGGCGGGGGGTAGGCTGGAAATTGGTTTTCACTTTCTATAGCCTGGATTAATCCAACAGCTATTGATATGGACTTGTAAAAGACATAATTTGATGAATGCTCGTCAAAGAAATGGACATTTAAAATGTCAAACAGGCAACAGTTTTTTCAAATAATTTTAGCCTGTTTTCCACACAGGTGTTTGTGTAGTAAATGTGTTCCAATGTCCAACCAAGAATGGAATATTTGTTGCCAATATTTCTCGGAAGAGAAAATGTGTGTGTGTGTGTGTGTGTGTGTGAGAGAGAGAGAGAGAGAGAGAGAGAGAGAGAGAGAGAGAGAGAGAGAGAGAGAGAGAGAGAAAGAGTACATGTTACACCCCCACCTCTTCCAATGCTCCATAAACCAATCTGTAAAATAAATACCATGTAGCCATGTATAAAGTGATTGAACTGTTGTGAAATTATGTGTAATAACAATAGTATTCAGTAAATTATTTTGTCCTTTTAGAGTCTACCGACACGTATCATACAGACGATTTTTTCCTCTGGGTGTGGAAGATACTTGGTTGTTGTTGTTGGGCTTAACGCCATTTTTCAGCACACGATAGGCTATTCATGGCGGCCAGTATTAATGGTGGAGGAAGAAACCGGGAAATCACCGGAAAGAACCAGCGACCCACGAGAAGCTTATGACAGTTCTAGAAATATGTGTGAATGTATGTGTATAATGGCAAAATAAAATATCAGAAGCTACTGAGGTTTTAAACTTTATTGGCTGAAATTACACGTTCAGGTATTGAAACGTTGACTGTGCTCCTGAATTATTGAGTCCGTAATGCTCCCTAGCCTATGTCGACTACGACTCGCCGGCGTGCTTCCCGTCTTTTGTCTTGCTATCTGAGTAGAAAAATATTAAAAACGAGTCGGCACTGCATCAGGCTTCAAACGCTAACGTTTTGGATCAAACCCAATAGTTTGAAGAGTCTCTGGTTTTTTGAAAAACTTTCATGCTCGAAATGTCTCGGTCATAAATCCCTTCTCTCTTTAATTTGATCGCCCATACAAATCACCTTTTAGGGTCCTTTGGAAATGTGAAGAAAAAAAATATTTGTCCGGAACTGCTATTATTCACACAATTCAGAGCTGCTCATTGAAACATCGTTTCTACTTGACACTAAATATGAATATGCCTGTTGTACGGGAATCGTCTCAAATGACGTCACATCCTCCTTGTATGAAAGGGAGATAACAACTTGGGGGTTAGTTTCTTTCCATCTGATCTCGGAATTCAACCCCGTATTTGTTATTAAATGTTTGTGCAAATACAATAAATGCAAAGAAAATATAGTCATGATAGATTATATACACAAACTACTACATATCCTTCTATTTACAATAAAATTTTGCAAGTTAGGGTTGTTGTCCCCTTTAAGGTCCCATTGACCCTATATTATCCCCATTTACTACTGACAACGCATACGACAACATCCATTTATAAATCAATTGCATTTTGCGTTCTTAAAAAAGACTTGTCACGTACACAATTTATAACAACATATATTCTATTCACATTACAGCCATGGATAAAAATAAAATTAAATAAAATTATGTACCAAGAGTTACAACAAATATAGATGTACGCAACACTTGTAGGAGTGTTATAAATTGACAAACTTTGTTAGATTTTATTCAAATTTTATAATTAAAAAAATGCATTTGTTTTAAATTGTCGTTTTAATTTGTTATATTTTGCACTGCAGAAATCTATGGATAAGAAAAAGAGCATACATGCATGCATGCATAGATACTTATCGACCTACCTACCTGCCTGCCTATCTACCTACCTACGTACCACATAAATGCTAATGCAATGAATTGAAACATTTTTTACTAGTTGGTTTCATAAGTTTTGGTGACTATATAACGTCTTATTATATTACCTGTCATATCATAATTTATAAACACTAATATCAAAAATGTCTTTCTGTCGGTAAATTAGTCCAGGATAAATAACCGTGTGTCCGACTTTCTTCTGCTAAGTATATTTAATTTGCATTGTTTGTTAATTTTTTGTTGTTTTTAATATTGTTTTATTTCATTGTAAACTATTATATTGTTACATCTATGTTGGACTTAGCCTTGTCCAAAATCAAGTTTATTTTCTAATTGACTTGAATTATTGATTTTCTTTTTACTTTTTCTGTAAGCAGCTAATACATAGATAAAATATTATTTATGTGTAATGGTTAATATCAGAATCATTATTAATTTAAGTAAATATGTTAATCTGGGTCTGGATCTTGGTTATTGTGATTCCTCTAAAAATTTCCTTGTGTAGCTGACAGTGCCCAGGTTATATATTACAATTTTAGTAACAGATTGCTAATTATAGTTTATTATCTAGCAGAATCAATTGTCTTATTCTTGTGTTCAGTGCTAACTTGGGCTGAAATTTATTTTTTCAAATTGTTGAATTTCAGTGATTATTTTCTCTTTAAACACAGAGTGCTCATAAAAAATAGTTGTTGTTGTTGTTGTTGTTGTTCTGGGGCTTAACGCCATTTTTCACGATAGGCTATACATGGCGGTTAGTATTAATGGTTGAGGAAGAAACCCGGAAATCCGCGGAAAGAATCATCGACACACGAGAAGCTACTGGCAAGCTTTCTCACATATCCACATTCGCGAATCTTAGACCGAAGACAGAGTGATCCGTAACGGAGAGCGCTTTAGACCACTTGGCCACTCAGAGCCCTCATAAAAATAGTATCTTAGAGACATGGACTATGATTTATACTGAATTCGGACATGGAATTATATTGCTGTGCTTTAACAAAAGACTATTGGCACATCAGCAGTATGCAGGTTATCAGAGACACTTCAGCGTTGGAATTAATTTGGACTCCTACTAAAGGCTATTCAGAACTTAAAATTATTAGAAATTGTGTCTGTCATTCTATGATTATTTGGTGATTTAATTGTAATACCGTAAAGTGGGTTTTTTTTTCATGTTCACTTTGTGTAATATGGAAAAAAAACTTTTTATTGATGTTTACGAAGCTTTTCACTTTTCACTCTTTTCTGTTTCTTATTTTAATAGCATAGACTTGTAACACTCCATTAACCTCTGACAATAAAGCCTTCCAGTTACATAAACACGTAGCTCAGTACGATAATTATTCAGTTGATAAAATACTAAAATGACTTTGACACCGCTGAATAGGTTAAGTAGTAAGGGCTATCTATCCGATCGTTCTACATTTTCATTTTGCTCAGACTGTGATATAAAAACATTTTATCTTCATTCATTGCTCTAATTATTCTGCTCAAAGGAAGGAACTTGAAAACGGCTTATCTTTGTTCAATTTGCTTAAAGCCATTTGTATGAATTATTGGTAATGCAACAGATATATAAACAATACTTTATGTATGCTCTCTCTCTCTCTCTCTCTCTCTCTCTCTCTCTCTCTCTCTCTCTCACACACACACACACACACACACACACACCACATACACATGAACCAAATCTATATCTCCCTCTATTTAAGTTTATTGTATGACGCTTATTTATTTTTTAATGTAGGAGAATATTATAGGTTGTAAGATGTTTGTCCGTCTGTCTCTCTATATGTATGTATGTCTGTCTGTCTGTCTGTCTGTCTGTATGTATGTATGTATGTATGTATGTATGTATGTATGTATGTATGTATGTATGTATGTATGTATGTATGTATGTATGTATGTATGTATGTATGTATGTATGTATGTATGTATGTATGTATGTGTCTGTGTGTATGTAGGTAGGTAGGTAGGTGTGTGTATGTATGAGTGACTGACTTACTATTCACTGACCGACTTTCTTTATTTCCTCTTAATTAGAGATGGCATTCAGTTATTTTCATTACTACATAATAGTTACAGGAACATTAAAATGACATTAATGAACAAGCAACACACTAAACAGGCCAATAAATTTCCAAAAGTTCAATTAAAATTATAGCTCCTGCCTGTATTTCAATCATCATATCATAGCAAACATGGAAAGCAAGTGAAATACAAAAATATTTGTCTCCAAACAAGTTATATTTTAAAATTACTTCAAACAATGTAGATACAAGTATGCGGGATATAATTAATATTTGCGGAATTAATTAATAGTAATAGTATGATTGGATTAATATATCTGGTATAACATTGTTGGTATAAAGTATAAAGCATACAAGAAGTCTACAGAGTGCACTAAGATTAGAAAAGAACAAACAAAATTGAAGCAAGAGGAAGAGAACGAGATGTCTTTAGAAACAGAAGAACCCAATCCCGTCAAGAAAAGCAAGAAATCCAGACCACGAGAAGAAAAAGAAGACAAGGATAGTCCATGCCAGTGAATAAATTCAATATTAGAGACAAAGAGCGAAAAAAGAAAAAAAATGGACTTTTGTGGCATGTTGTGAAATGTTCATTATAATTAAAATAAAGATAATATGAGCAAAGGAAAATGTTAATGTTATTCTGTATTGAGTTGTTTATACATTTTGGTCTTTGTTTACCACCACAGCATCAGAACAGAATCAAAATTCCTTTACAATCTGTCATGAATGTCAAGAGGTTTGGAAGTTATCAATTTTAGGAGTAAATGACAGAAACACTATTCTAGTTGTCAGTGACAAAAGTGAAAAATTTATATAAACTCTTCCAGCACACTTAAGGAAATCATACATTTAAGTAAATAATGTGATTTAGATGTACTTTTATACTGATATAAAACAAGTAGTTCTTAACTTTTCTTTATCATTCTGGGGATGCTAATGGGAGCATCAATGTTGTATGAGTGTGTGTTGAGTGGAGGGGGTAATTACAACAACAGTCTAGCACATCTGAAAAAAATCAAAGTTTAATCAATCAACAATATACCATGCTAGAATATTGATATACTGATGTGTGGACTCTGTTAAACTTACAAAGTGAAATATCAAATAAATTCATTGATACATAGCCACTGAAAGTGAACATACATATACAATTACTCAATAACATTTAACAGATAAATTTCTTCTCAGACACCAATTCACTTACAACTGACTTCAATGATTTCTGGAGCAAAACAAAATCATAGTAAATAATAAGAAAAAGTATAGAACAAATATTTAGAGGGGAAAATTCAGTTCAACGTAAATAAGCATTTCACCTTCTGGCTTGTAATAAGCACGTATCCTAACACAACTGCGTTAGTTCAATCTGTCCGTCAAAGCCACTCTCTGGTGCACTTATATCAGAATGAGTATCTGGATGAGATTCAAGCTAGTGTTTATTTCAGCATGACTATCCAATTAATCCTAATCTTCTAGCAGGCAAACTGAGACCTGCAAAAAGAAAAGAAACAAGTGTTATTGATGTACTTTTAACATTCAATGAAAACTATAAGAATTTCAGAGGAGAAACTGTATGTGTATTGTCCAAGGCATGAAACTGCCACTTAATTTTATGCTTTTGTCTCTTTGTTAACTGAACCTAGAAATTTCAAGATGGATATATAACACTGAAACATTTTCTATTATCACCCAAGTGTGAGATATGAACCTCATGTCAACTTCACAGTGGGGTTATGAATACAGAAACTATGCCGATGTGATTAAACTTTCATTTTTCTTACCAAAATATAGCAAGCAATATGCCATATGCATCAATATTTCAAAAACCGTTCCACTGGAAATATTCAACATTCATATCAGTATATTTATGTATGAATCCTCTGAAGTCTATCTGCTCCAGTGGAGTTAAATTACTTTAAAGAATGCATGTTGGCATGCTAATCAATTGTTTCTGTATGCCTGTATTGAAATGTGAACAATATCCATACAAATAGGGGCTGCAGACCTTGACAACTACAGAAAAAGCAAGACAATACATTATGGTCCCATATTTACATAATTAAGTCCAAAATATGCTTCTTTGTCATAATGTAAACAGTTCGCGCACTGTGGTAGAAAACACAGTTACCTCCCTCTCCAAAGAGCATTACATACAAACACTCTATCATATATGAAAAAAGGAAGGAAGTAGACTAAAGCTAATGCATAAAAATTATTTAAATGTACACAAAGAAACAGAAAAGTATTATAGATGTGGCTGAATGCACCATAAAAAATATTATCAGTTTTCCTTAAATGGGAAAGGACTAGTTTTTATGTACAAATTGAATGCTGCAATCAGTGACCTGGTACCAAAAAAACAATCATTTTAAAAAATAAAATACACAAGTGATGTTAAAAAATCCATAATTTTAAATACCTATATTAAAGCAAAGTATAAGTATATTATTCACTTGACCAGAAAAGTCAATGGCAATCCATAGCATAAACTAACCAACCCCAAATTTATACCTGCAATATTCATGTCAGAATGTCATTTTTGACACCATGTGGTGCTCACAGTGCAAACGCAAGCCCTCTTCCTAGATGATAATTATGCAAAACAGTGTGTACTAAACAGGCTGATGAAATTGAAAATAGTTACCATCCAAGCCGATTTTAAGATATTCTACTTGCCCCAAAATATGTGATTACTGCTATGGTAGGCTAGTACTAAAATTAATACCCCTACTCCTACCTCAACCACAACAAACCAAGTTGAGGCTACGAAATCGTAGCTAATGGGAGGCTAGCTCTTGTTCCTAGCCAACTATTGGTACTCCACTATTAACTACTGTAGAGTAACTATGGACGATGTACATTCCTGACATCAATTTCAAGAACAAGACAAGCCTAAAACACCTAATTCACAAATATATTCATCTCTTTAATTAATAAACAATAATAGTTTGGGGGGTTTTTTTATAAAAAAAAAGTCACACCATAGCCTTGATTTAAGAATTTTGCTAGGTGCCACGTGATTATTTGACCTCTGATGTCATTGACATGAAGCTTGTGAGATTTGTGTAGTCATTTGACTCGAAATGCAACGGGCGAGTTCCAGGTTAAATTTCATCATCGCTGTAGTTTCAGCTAATCTGTTAGCGGATTAAAAATAAAACGAATGCTATTCTCGCAGTATCTGAGAAAATTAATATGATAAGACTATATTTAATGCATTACAATTTTCTTGAGTGAATTTCCATTTACATCAATATATTCTTGAGCCGCTTTAAAATTGATTTGCACGATTTACAGAAATAACAGACATATTATTATACGAACTTGACATACATCTATAAATATTTTATAGCACAATGTAAGTTATGGAACTTGGTAATTTTATATGTATAAAAGTAATTTTTTAAAAAAAAAAACATTTTTAATAAATATCTCACTAAAATGCATGTTTGTGGGAGGTTAACAGGCCGACATGACACATGTCGATTGACAGTGTGATATGTTACCTCGCTTAAGATCAATTCCTTTTTGTTTGATTTTGGTCATACAGTTTATGGTTTCTAACAACCACTTCCAATTAATCAATTTTCAAGGAACACACAGATCTTCGCTGGACAACAAAATTGATTCCGTCTTCACGCTATTCTTGAATAAACCAGCGTGGAATGAAGTATCATTTAATCAACATTTCACATCTTTGTTTGTGGAGTTTATGGTCTGTGAAATATGTATCCAATATAGAATTGAAACAACAGCATTAATGTCATCTACTCTACAACTAACTTTAACGAACGCAAAATACGCAGTGTAAAATTACACTGCATACGTAAAATATTAAATCCTTTACCATTTACCTTTGTACGTAGAGAGCTTCTAAGCTCAATTTGAGTGGTGTAAACTCTCTAATCTTTGTATACATTGTAATTCCCAACGTCTACGTGACTCAGTTACCCTGATTAACATATTTGTCACATACAAACCTAAACATCAACCGTTCGCTTTATTTCTAACTCAGTTTTTAAATACGTGTAATATTATCTTCTCTAGTCGCATATTTTATTATGTTCCACAACAATAGCACACAATGAAGTGCGTCATCGTCTATAATTTAGACCATTACATTAGATATCACTGCATTGTTCTTTGCATTTTAAAAGATCCAAAACATCTGCCTATATGCCGCTAGCCGCTGTAATCTTTCTGTATCTATAGGAAGGCACTTGTCATTGACTACAACATAATTATTTCTAATTTAGGATTAGCTTGGGAACAAATTAGGATCACAGTCACGTACACATCCCAATTCAACCTCTCCAGTGGATGAGGTAACTAATATTGTACTTAATTTTTGAGCCCTTCAGTTAAGAAAAGAATGTATAGTTTTATGGGAACTTTATTGATTTGGAATTCTTTAGTAAAAGACAAAAAGACGAGACAAAGAAAGCAATAGAGGTAGATATAGAAAATTATGCATTTTGTGCCAGACATAGATACAAACATGCATGCATTCATATCTACAGGGGTATATTCCTTTCCAAAAGCAGACTTGCCCTAAGGACAGAAATATTGAAAAATATGGTTGCCAAGCAAAGTTACCTGGTTGCATGATTACTCATGCAAGGCCACTCCAATTCAAAAAGTGATTAATCAGTTCATGCCAAATTTTAATTTTGAATTTATTGCAAATAATATCACATACATAACTACCTATCTATCTATCTACATACCTACCCACCTATAGTTTACGATCATGAATAAAAATTGCGAAAATTAAATAAATTCATATGCCAGAAGTTACAAGAAGATAGATATACATAACAATATAACCATAGTCAAATCTGTTGTTAATCAACGATTCATCAGCTAAGAAGCCAAACATTGCATAAAATGTTCTGTTTCACATATTCCAAGTTAAGCTCCTTGAGTGGGGAAGTGGGGAACCAGGCCTCAGTTAAGCCGTAATGCTAAATTTGGGTATTTGTACGCTGGGGTCAAAGTGGAATTTAACGTGCATGGGGCTGTCATGGGGTAATGGGAATTTAACATAGTGACAAGGGATTGGAACTGTATATCGACAAGATGAATTTAACATGGCGACAAGGGATTGGGACTGTCTATGGGCAAAGGGAATTTAACATGGGTGGGATATTCTATGTTCAATGGGAATTTATAATAGAGCATGTATAGAGACAATGGACTGGGTCTGTATATGGTCAATAGGAATTGAAGATGGGACTGTCTAAGGACAAAGGAAATTTGATATATCGACAAGAGATTATGCCTGTATAGAGAAAAGGGGAATTTAACATGGTGGGACTATCTTAGACACTTAATAGGAACTGAACATGGATGAAACTGTATAGTGACAAGAGGAATTGGATATTGTGATGTCACAATACTGGAAACTGGGGAAACAATGGCAACCATGTTGCAAGTGGCTGACCTCGATCGTGATGAGTAGCTAGGAACAGTGTTGCAAGTGGTGGACCTGTATAGCTCCACTCTAATGAATAAGCACAAAAGAGACATAGACACATGGATAGAGACATAGAAATGTCAGATTTATATACATTAATTTATCACACAAAATTTATCATGGGTGTGCTAATATACTGACAATGGAAAGGAATGTATAGGAATTGAATCTGGGACTATCAAGGGACAAGAGGACATCGAACATGGATGGGCCTATCTAGGGTTTATGGGGAAATTGTATAGAGCCTGTCTAGAGACAAGGGTGGTAGAGGGTCAAACACAACAAAGACAGAGGCAGACATATACAAATACGAGCCCGGGATGTTTAAATGAAGCATTAACTATACCTGACCTTTTTTGGCGGTGCTCATTAATTTACATAATTGCGATGATGCTCTAAATAGCTATAATAAAGGAAAAAAACAATGACAAAATGGATGTGACTAAACGTATCTCTAAAATTACTAAATTGTCCAAATTTTTAACGGACTAAACATGTCCCTGAACAGTAGGTTACATTGGCTTAGATTAAGATGGATATACCAGATATATATTTTTAGCCTCATCTTCTGTGACTATCCTCTTTAAAAACCCTAGTATCTATTTATAGTTCCATTCTGTAAAGATTCCTGTGGAAAAATCCAAGTCAATATTTATAGCCTCATAATTTCTAGCTTCAATGACGTCACTATACTGGATACTATGGCAAAAATGGCAACAGTATTGCAAGTGGCTGACCTGAATACGCACTATCGTAGGTCTGTAGATAGGTGAAATGAATTCGATAGGAACAAAAAAAAGTTTTATAGGGACAAACAAAGACCAATACACACACAAACACACGCACATTATTGTATTGGTGGATAACGAGGACTCAAGAACATTTTTCTGATGATCTCAGAGAGAGAGAAGAAATACAAATAGATGCAGTGACTTAATTTCAAATGATGACGTATCAATGATGGAACTATATTATCAATTATAATAAATATAAAATTTAGCAATGAAAACGGGGACGCGCACGTTTACACAAATATTATCTATAATCAACGCAAACTAAATACACGCATAACTATTGACCACAACATGGAAACTGTAGAAAATGTGACGTCACGGCCAGCTGTGACTCACATTATCTTGCGACATGAAAATGTAGATAAACATCATTAGCCTTACAGACCAAGAGGGTTGGTACACTCTGACGTAATTTTTTTTATCTCAGAAATATCTCTAACCTTTTCCAGAATTAAGGGCTGATCAATGTATGATTATCCCGTCTCTAATTAAGGCACTAGTCTTTAATTGTTATTTCATTCTACAATGTGGCAGGCTGGTGATTCCATACAGTTCATAGATGTATTTAGATGGAAGAACATTACTGGGATTTTTAATCCGCTTATGTATCAAAACACCTATTATTATAGTGTTAGTGTGCATAAATTGATAATATCAAGAATAATGTGTGTGTGTGTGTGTGTGTGTGTGTGTGTGTGTATGAAAGTACAGTTTTTTTCTACTCACAAGTGGAATTCCATCAGTATCGATTATAAAAGTAATGATTTTCTTTCTTAAGGCATACGTTTTATTTCGGGGAATTGTTTTTGATGCCTTTTGATCAGATGTTGCAAGACATGTTTAAATAATTTTTACATTTGCAATCATAAATATTTCCCGAGAAGTTTTTTATAATTCTGTAGGCATTGACTGAAATTAAAAATAGTACCCATTTGGAAAACTTTTTCATACCAAAAATGACGTTAGTGTAGTAAAATAAAAAAAGGTTACACTGTGACGTTTTGAAATGAACAGCAGTGTTATTTGGTTTTTATTTATTAAATTTATATGAGAAATCATTGGCAAAAAGTATAATAACAGTGCCATATTGTACATTAGGTTTTTTTCTTTATTGCTTAGTATTTTCCAGAACAGGGTATGAGATCATTCTCAGTGATAACAGTATTCGATGTTTCATATCCCTCCAGATTAAAGTCACTGTTGAACGTCAGAACAAGCAAAATTTATATTTAAATACATGTTTCTAACTGTGGCGTCAGGTGAATTTCTACCTGAATCAGATGGTTCCTTAAAGACAATATTCAACGACTCTTACTCTTTCGTTTAGTAACACAACACCACTAGCATTACTACTGTTACTACTACTATTACTACTAGTATTATATTTCATTTCTTGTGACCTTTTACCTATAGGAAGGGTATTGCTTCTTTACAGTATATGAGAGTACGACATGTGTTCTAATTGGTCATATTATACAGCAAAACAATGTACAAATTAAATCAACTATTGTGGGTTTTACTTTCAGACGAGAGCATTCGAAATCTTCTTCATACTATCGAAATGTGAATAAGTTGCTTCAAAAATATGATATATTTTTTTTTACTTACAAAGGCAAACTCTTGATCAGCTTTCATTAATCTGCATTTTGGACTTCATAGTTTTTGCTTGACTAGCGGATGTAGAGTGGGTATAATCCTAGTATTTTAAGAACAATCATATTATAATATGATCTCCGCTGTACCACATGAAGTCCTGATGACGAGCGCTTAAGGATCATGTGACCTTTGAATTAAGCCAATGGAAATGCAGCTTTCAAGTCAATTCGTTGGGTTCTAGCATATTATATACAAACTTTCCTACCAAGACTAATGAACCTAATGAAGTGAAGCACATTGATATTACTCCACCTTTATTTCGGAAATATATATCTTTGACCTATATTTCATGCTTATGCGACTTTATTGATATTTTCTCGGTTAGAATTAATTTGGTATCTACATTTTTTTTAGAATTATGCAGATTGATAATTGGATGCATCTCTGTACTGTGTATAATTGTAACTCACTAAAATAATCCGTTAATATCTTGATGTCTGTCTATGGAATCCGGAGTAACTGTACTTGGATAAAAATGGATGTGTGCGGGCAAGCCGATGGCTGCCGTAATTCACGGACCCATGTTCGAATCTAGGTAGAGTACAAATGAAAAATCTTCTAACCTATATTATAATATTCTTTCTTCATGTCTACAAAATCATTTCATAGTGTTAAGCATCCTCCTGTACTATCCTGTGATAGCATTTCCCGCCCTGGTTGGACTACAGAGTGACAATATACTTAAATAATAATTAATCACTGGGTGGATATATGGTTCTGTCTTCTACGCACGAGTATCTATATCAGACACTAGTTGGCATGTGGAGATAATGCGATGTGTGCCGTAATTCGTGGACACTGGTTCGAATCTCAGTAAATTTAAACATTGTTTTCAGTCTCTATTTTACTATTCTCTCTGCATGTATAAAACAATCACTTCATATAATTACTAACCGGTGTAGATGATAGTTGCAATGCATATTTTGTTCTATTGCAAAATTTTATTCTTTATGTCTAGATATTTATATTGCTGTAGGCTACTCTCAGTAACGTGTGAATTAGTAGGCAATAGAATATGCAAGGCACCCTACAGCTTACGGCCTGTTTTTATCCGCCTACTAACCTTATTTACATTAGAGGTAGGGTGGCGTGTAGTCTAGAGCGCTCAATGTTGCAGATCAATGCCATCTTAGATCTACCTGGGTTCGAGTTTCAGGTTCAGCCAATGTGCGTACGTGATAATTCCAGACACCACCAGTAAGACGCTGTAGTTTTTCGTCCACATGGTTCCAGTATAAATTCTTCTTCGGCGTCTTTGTTGAACACTACAGACACGGTTCCAGAAAAATCATCAGTCGAATGACGCCATGGAAATGTAATAAAAATCCAAAATTTTGCATAGATGAACACAGACCACACGCCAGTGAACTCTGCGGTATGCTTGATACAGTTATTTTGCAGTGTCCACGTTGATGAATCGGATGATACTGTGTACACGATATTGTTAGCTTGTCCGTGATGAATCTTAATCAAACTGTTTTTTTTTTAACGATATTAGGAATTCCACTGATAATATCGCTGACTTTTGCATTTATGTCGATGAGACTTATACTAAAGTTTGGTGGACTTCCAAAACATTTATTAATTGTTCTGTTCACGTTGCGAAAGCTGTGAAAGGTTAGTACGTGATTAGTAAAATCAGTTTTGAGCATGGTCATTCCATCATTGGTACCTAACAAAGTTGTGGCAGTAATTTCGACGTTGCTGCGTAGAGCATATCGTCTGCTCTCTATGTTGGTAATTTTATTATTATTCATGTTGAGGACACCGCGCACGGTACCACCGGTTTCAACACTCATTCACTTATGCTATCATATACCAACACCGCAGTAATGATACAATGAACAAGTTTACCTTCTCTGTCATGCACAGCAATAAGACCTTTTCGTGATAATCGTTTTCTAATAATAATATCGTTGATGGAAATATTACTTGTCTTCAGTTTTCCTTAACGGTTTTGAAATATAACAAGTTCATTTGGGTCGACGTTGGCAAGATTGAGCATGTCAGAAAATTCATCATTGATCTGCAGTGTTACTCGCTTGAATAAATCTTCAAATGGTGCTTGTCCGAACTTTGTTCGGGGTTTGGTTTTAGCTGATCATTCGTAAATATCTACCATTATATGATTAGAGATTATTTAATGTATATTTATGTACAGCTTTATGAGGTGCTTTCGTTGATCTTGATACAGCATCAAGTACTGCCAGTGCTTCACGGCCACATATTGGTGAATCCGTTATTATTATTATTATTATTATTATTATTATTATTATTATTATTATTATTATTATTATTATTATTATTATTATTATTATTATCATTATTATTATTATTATTATTATTATTATTATTATTATTATTATTATTATTATTATTATTATTATTATTATTATTATTAAATTTTTTTTGCATTGGTAGCGTTGAATACAAGATTGGAATATTTTGAAATCTGTCCACATATTTCGTAAATTCTACAGGTGGCGCCAACCCGTACGAATCAAAATAAACAATTCCACGTGGATTACAAGAGTATGCGACCTAGTGAGTACACGCTCCAGAACTTTTATCGAGTTTAATAATACCTGTTTCTGACAGATTTGGATTTTTTGGTAATTGATCGCGCATAAAAACGCCTCTGAAATTCATTATTCTCAATCGCGCATCAGCATCGAATAAATCAAAATTGGACATCGGATTGGAACTGTCAATGAATCCCTGGAATTCTTAATCCGGTTCCTATGGTGGGCGGTTGAGAGCCTGGAAGTCTCAGACCGTGACTTCGTCTTTTTGTTTTTTTTAAAAAAATCCTTTTGTATACAGGTAATCTGTAATATATCACCTTGACCATTGCTGGTCCACGTTTTGAGTAACGTGTATGATCATCTATTATAATCACTATATATGTTTAATAGCTATAATAATCATCGGTAATTTCATTAATGAGAGACCGATAGAGCGATACATGTCAACGTCCATGATGCTACCGGTAAATAATCGCTGACAAATTGATGAGATTTTGTTAATAATTTTTGGATAATTATTACCAGCACTTTTTCCACCAACCAAAATTTCTAATCTATCTACGTCAGCTAAGACACTGTTAGAACAATTAAACAAAATCACTTCCTCGAGCATTAATACCACTTCCATTTGCGCCTCTATCATCTGGAGATTTTTCTGGGGAACAAAATTGTTCATCTCTGGATTTAGATAAGTTTTCTTGTGGTTGCCGTTGTCTTATTGATGATAGTCGTTGCCATCGTTGTAGTGTTCATTGTTCTAGTTCTTGTTGGTGTTGTATGCTGTGTTCTGATGATAATTTTTGGATTATCTATTGTTGTTCTTCTGGTAATAATTTCGTAAGCAAAGTGTATTTATTTATTGCACGATTATATTCCATATCTTGGATCGTCGATTCGAGCTTTATGAACGTTATAGTATATACGAATAATATCTTTATTCCAAGTTTCGCTATTTACAAAATCATAAACATGTTCAGGTTTTAAAAATTGTTTTTCATTCGAATAATTATCCACGGCAATAACAGCTAATTTTTCAACACTTACGGCTTCTTTGACACGTTTAACAAAAGCTTCTCTGCATTTATCAGGCAGATTAACCCTGAATCGTGCTTGTTTTGGTTCTTGTTGAGCAACATCTTCCGCTTGGTCTTCTTCTGGTATCTGCGGGGTTGGCATTGCAATAGCTATTTTCTCCGGAAGTTGTTGTAAAATATGTTTTGCTTTCATGGTTCGCTCCGCTATTTTTTATTTTGCCGCTTTTTTTTTTTTTTAGTTTGTTTAGCTTTCTCCGCTAACACAGGAACAATATCTTTAGTGCTTTCAGTGATAGGCTTAAATAATTGTTTTGCAGACTGTATATTCTTCTTGTGTTTGTTGACGCTCTTGTAATTGTTGTTTCACAGAATCACGGACAGGTAGATATTTCTTAATTGCTTCTAGTCATTATAGATCTAGCCTCGCTGAGTGAGCTTCACCGATCATTATTTATATAACGCAATGGTTTAGAAGAGTGCGATGCGTAACTGCGCAAAAAAAAAAGACGAACACGGTGGATCAGTAATTGTATGCGCGCCATGCAATTACTTATTTTCTAGTAAACTGTGAATAAACAGCACTTCAGAATATATTTATTACATAAAGTGTACGTTATATTTATTTTTGAAACATATATTTGTTAATTGGAACCATGGCGCGTTTCTAGCGCTTATCATGGCACATTACTTGATGCCCGTGGTTTGATTCCCTGTATCGGACATATGTCCGAGGTGACGATAGATGCCATATTTTTATAATGATTAGGGGTTGGCGCCCCATTATCTCAAACTTCAACAGAAAAACACACTTTACCACCATGTCAGCATGTGGTGTGATATTTTTGCACTCATCTGGGTTGATTGTGGGGGATGAGTGTGCGAAATCTGTTAAACGTATAGAAGACCTCCATATCATACTTTTTTGTTTGACACTGGCAAAATGTAAAATAGGGAGAATTAATTGCAATGGTTTATTTAAAACAGCAGCAGGGAGGGTGCGACTAACAAAATTGACTAGCACGTAAACGCAACCACGTAGCGGTGAAATACAAAATGACTTCGTCGAAGTAACTAACCCAATCTAACCCTGAAGGTCGTCCACGTGAGCAAAGCTAGAGGTGCTGGTTAAACACTGATGACGTTCAGATTTCACCTTCGTACGAGGTGCTGTTTCAACGTTGCTGGCGTTCAGATTTCACGGTCGTACGAGGCTTTAGTTTTTATAAATAAGGTCTCAGGCAAAATGGTCTGTTAACCCTCACTGCTGATAGTGTTCATTAGGTAGCTTCACAAGTGTTCTATTGCTATGGGTTTTTTTTATTGATTTTCTTGAAGAGTTTGATTGACCTGACACACATTCAGATATAATTTTGTTGTGCTGTCTATCCTCATCGCGTTTCACCCACAAGAGTCCGCATCTCTGTTAATGTTAATGTTCTATGTTTTCTAGTATCTTCTGTGCCTCAAACATGATGTCATAAGTTAAACAAATATATATATATATATATATATATATATATATATATATATATATATATATATATATATATATATACATGTGATTTTATTGATTATAATATATATATATATATATATATATATATATATATATATATATATATATATATATATATATATATATATATATAATGACAGTGTGGTAGCCAGGAAATTTGAGAAAATTACCGTTTTATTCCAATCACATGCTACAAATAAAGAACTATTTTACTATTTTACAATTTACTGTCATTTTAATAACTCAATTATATTTGGGATCCTGCGGTAGAAATGTATTAATATGTGTTTTAGTTTCATATTGCGAAAAAACATTTGGGGTAAGTATATATATATATATATATATATATATATATATATATATATATATATATATATATATATATATATATATATATATATATATATATATGGTTCTTATAATCTGTTACATCTCAAAAAAAGAACCTTCCTTTATTATATCACGATCATAATCCGTGGGTATGTATGTGTTATCTCATGTGTAGTATTAATTTGTAAATGGATTGTAACACCTTATATAAATGTATAAGCACCACAATCATGATGTGATGACATGAATAAATTCTTCTGAGTTCTACTGAATTCAATTGCAGAGTATAATTTACAAAAAGATGTGAACTAATTCATAAAAGTGACTTTTTTCTTTACTTTGGTTTGTTGCAATAATTTTCTAACACAGTGCTATTAAAATCTGGTCACACATGATAACCAAAGAAGCAATTGTAATTAATTATCGTTAAATTTATACTAGATTGTGTTACGTGACAATGGCTCGTACTCAGTAACAAAGAAATAGTGAACGCCCATCAAGCTTTGTATAGTTTAAGAAAACAATTTATTTCCCTAGATAACAATGTAAAATTGGTATATATAATTTACAGTTTGTGAATATTTTACGAAAAAGTTCTTTATTATACTTTTATGAGCCCTTTTCGTAAACACTTAGCAATATTCTATTCCATGGTCGGACGGAAAGATAGAAAGAAAAAGGGAGAGTTCAAACTCAAAGATAAGGTGTCACGCAAAACGGTGTAGACACGGCTACATCCTTTTTTGGGAGAATGCTTGGCTAGCGAGAAGGTACCAATGATCTGTAAAACACAAGATGAACCCTTTCTAGTGTTGAAGCAACGGAAGTGGGTTTATTCATATAATTCATATAGGTGATGTACGGTACTATATTCAAAAGGCACAAAAGCCTTTACATTGAACAATACACAAAATGCATACTTTTCCTTTCCAGTTTACCAATTTCGTGTATTCGTAGCCTTTCGCATTTTAGAATATGTTACAGATAATAAATCTTGACTTAATTAAAGATTATAAAATAGTTGCGATTAATGCAACAATCATTTTGAAGAAATATATATTAATCAATTTGGGATAAAATACTAGTTTAGAATTGATTACAAAACGTTATTCTTTATTCCTTAAAGAATATTTACATTTCCAAAATAAATCTAAACATGAAGTCGGTAACCATTTTAATCTTTTTACCATTATCATAAATAAAAATATAGGTTCTTAAAACAATTAAACATTCATTATATTATAATATTAGAATTAAAAAGAGAATTCACAAGAGCATTGCAACTAGGAAGGTTACAATCATAAATCTTTAACTTCCAAAGGTACTTATTCTATAAGAAATTTTAGAACATAACAAAGTCTTACACGTAAAACACAAGATGAAGCCTTTCTAGTGTTGAGGCATTGGCAGTGAGCGGCCAGCGCTTTGGGCTGTTACAGTTAGTTCAAGGCACCTCTAACCTTTTTTTGTAATGCCTTGAGAGTAATGCCTTGAGGGTGATATACTGGCATCACATGTAAACGGCGTGCTTCAAACTAGAAAGCTCCAGTCTTGTCCTCATAGAACCGCATGTTCTTTCTTTTATTACTTCTGACTTCGAGTTATGATCAAGTTAGAGGTCAGATAGTAGGCCAGAATTATTTGTCAGTGAGTGTTATCATTAGCTGATTTAAGAATATACATATATAATATGGAGATGCTTCTGTACTTACTTGGTGGGTTCTATACATGTATAATGCGGAAACTTGTACCAGTTATAGAGGCAAAAATATTATTTGTTAAGTAAATTTATACATACAAAAATGAGACTTGCACTAATTGTAAGAAAACAATCTTAAAGCTTTATTTAATAAAGATTGACCCTTTATTTTAATTGAAATTATTCACAATATGAGTCCAAAGAAGGGTTAGTTTTGATACAATTTAGAGAGATTGATCATGTTCTTATTTATACTTAAATCTTCCCTCTTAACAAATATAATCCAAATATGATTCTAAAAATAAAAACACAAGTCCTTTCACTAAACAGTCCTATAAGAATCCAGGTTCTAGTCCAGACGACGTGCAAATATATAGGGCGATGATGTCAGATGTAGTCCAATGTGTGAATAGCAACAATTCCTTACTTAAATCACAATTTTTTTCAGAAAAATTCCAGAAAAAAAAATTGCGCGAATATGTTTCAGAACTTTTTCTATAAGAAAGACAACTTGTTGAGTGCCCAGGATAATAAATTATGGAATCCAAAAATCAAACGAAGAATCAAATATTCAGTCAACAAATTTTAAAAATTTAAAAACATTGTTCCTACAAGGTTTTGAATGACTGTCCGAACTAAAATATATGGAATGCGTATTTAAACTCAAAACATCACTTCAAATCTCGCGAGACTGGTAAGTGTCTCTTACTACGCTAAAATTCACCAGCAGGCAAATGTCACTCCATTTTTTTAAATCATAAAAATGTCATTCCACTTCAAATAAACAATCATAAAAAGGTTGTTTACAAACATTGTTCAAGCGAAAAAAAAAGTATGTCCGTGATGCTGACCAAATATTTTAACTTCCTGTTGATTTTGTTACCATGTTAAGACGGACTCAATGTCAATTCTCACGTATTACTATTTCATCTTAAGTAAACAACTTTGTGATAAAAATATATCTCACTACTAAAAATAAAATCCCGAATCCGAGAAAAATATTCATTGCAATTAAATGCAATGAAACAAAAATGAAATAAAAATAATTTGGGATTCTTAAATTTTCTTCAAGATTTTAGTGAAGTGTACGTATTTGGGGGGATTTAAATAACACATTCGTGTAGTTTTTTTTAGTTCATTTAAGTGATAAAAATTGAAGATACTAACATAGGTCATAGGTATTTTTTTTAATGTTATTCAGAAAATACAGTATCGAAGCACTTCCAAGAAATGCACATTTTACTTTTCAATTCTCACTGTTAGGGTTTTGGTTATTAAAGATATCTTTAGACCCATATGGTGTACAGTGACTGTTCAAGAACCAACTGGACACAAAATAGATTGACGCTGAAAGACTCAACAGACAGAGTTTCCAGATATTTTGTTAAAGGTCTCTAAATCGCTATTGAAATGCAGTAAAGTTCAACTGGTTAAAAACTCTGTTCATAATCTTCAATGAGAGATTTTAATATGAAATCTGTGATTTCCCAAAACATTATACCGAAGATTATATAATCGCTATGGAAACACGATACCCTTTCGCATGGATAAAACTACATATACGGATCTTAAATAGCAGTGTGTGTATGTGTGTGTGTGTGTGTTTGTGTATGTGTGTGTGTGTGTGTGTTGGGAGCGGAGGTATTGCGTGGTGTCCAACCAACAATGAGATTCATTGACTTATCATGCCAATTATGTAGAGTATGATACAATCTGCTTCATGAAAGGTTCATAAGGTTGATGAGTGGATTTAAGAATATCAAACAAGTGACAGCAAAGGAGCACGTCAAACATCTGAAACAAACCCTAATCTGGCATCAGTTCAGCTTATCACGAAGACGGTGAAGCCAGGTATTTTGACAGAACAATCAGACAGATTTTCATGTTGAGGTCATTCAAGAAAGATATTTAGCTTGGAAGGAATATGTTTTTCAAAAGAAGTTGATTCGTTTTAAATGACACAAAGAAATACCATCCTTTCTTTTTGTTATGCAGACGTGTAATATTTATTTTCTTTGGTCCACCTTTCCGTCTGTCCTACGCTTGTTAACAGGATCATGCAGTAACCATTCCACCTAAAGAACCAAATATTTTAATAACCAATATATTTCCTGTCTGACCTTTACAAAATATAAATGAATACTGCAATTGTTCACTTTTTTGTCTAGACTTAAATTTTGGTTTAAAAACTGGTCGTAAGACAAAGTTAAAATTTCATGTGCTAATGTAAGTGTGTGTGTTAAGATGATCTCACTGGATTTTCGTCTGCTTCAATAGTTTCTCAGTGTAGCGTGTTTGTATTTTTTTTTCATGGCGTCCGTGTAGCTTAGGAGTATAGTTAAACTCACAGGTGCAAAAGGTGGCTATCATTTGCTTCCTGATGTTCATTGGCTGGTAGGATTTTATTCAAGGATTTATAGTAAAATTAGTTTATATTCAGTAATGTTTTAACTTGGTATTTCTAATGCGTTGCTTTCAATTCATTAGTAAAGACCTCCCCCACCCACACCGAATCAACTAAATAAGTAAAAGCACAAGGAAATCAAACAGTACAAGCTATGCTAAAAGGGATACACAAAATTGTGTTTAAATATGAAACATTGGGATTTATTAGACAACCTGCTCAACATAATATGGTAGAATCAAATAGATAAAAACACGTTCGTTTAATCAATGATTGTACTAATTTAGCCATGCCTCCTCAGGTATTCAGGTATGCAGCTTAGACGTATATGATACAACTCTACAACACTACACCAACCAAAAATGCTAGATAATACAAATGAAGAAATAAGTCTTTCTAATTATCATACAATTATCTGCTATTGTGACAACATCCAGTTGTAGTTTCTATTTGTGACTTGGAAGATTGACTCGAACATGGGTATATTTACATTTATCGTATGTTTCTATAGTCAGGTGGTTTATATATATCTATATATATATATATATATATATATATATATATATATATATATATATATATATATATATATATATATATATATATATATCTATATATATATATATATGCTGTAAATGAATTCAGGTCAGAACCGCATGAGTGTCCCTGTTGCTCAATAGACCCTATTAAAATCTAATTGTGTGAATTGATCGTATGACTCCAGATGCAGTATATATGATTAGAAACTGGTAAATTATTAAGTGGAATAAACGAGAAAGGGATGTTCCGCCGTCGGCATGAGCAGTTTATTGTTGCTATGTTGGTAAATATCGTGCAAAAATGCAGCCAAAATGTGGCTTAAAATCACAATTTGACTGGCCGAATGTGGCGTAGTAAAAATTAGGTCGTTGATTTGTGTAGTTTTACGGCGTGAAATACTGGCGATACGTTACGAAAAGTTAATGAGAAACAATGTCGTTGTTAGGTTGACTGACAATTGGGGGGTTGTCAGATTTGTGGTCATCTATTTAGAAGAGAAATATTATTTATAGAATGGGCACTTTGGACTTTTCAGTTTACAAACGTAGTTACATGGGAGTCATTGGAATCTGGGAAAACTTATGACTCCTAGCGGGATTCGCGCCAGGGTTTGACAGCGCACGGTCAAAAAAAACCCTTTGGTTGTTACAATATTTCTTATGAGAGCATTATCAGTCGGGGTTTGAGGATAAAATAATTCTTATTCAATTGCTCTTATTCAATTAGGTATTTTAATTGTAAAAAGAACAAATTTTCCTGGGAAATGTTTCTTCACCAAAGAGAACTCAGGTTTGTCGAATCCAAGATTAAGCAACCCTTTTAAATAAATATATTTGCTCTTTTACGGCATAGTTTTCACGTAATGGCTCATTTTAGTTGATATTTGAATTAACTTGTTACGTTTTTCTGCCCACAGACAATGTGCATGCGCTGAAGTTCATTCCCTTGCCAGGAAGTTAAAGATATGGGAATTTATCAATATGCTCTTGAAGCACAATAGCATTGGGAGCTGTAGAAGTTCTATGACTGAAATAATGTAATGTTTTAAAACAGAGTTCTCTTTGGATTTCAATACATTCGTATTTACCCTGTAGATGTAACATTTCTCGGGTGTTATGGGGAAATATTTGTCAGTTAATGGCATAGATTTAATATTAATTATAAGTACATAGTTTTATCTAGTTTCAAATATTTATATACGTTTTCCCCTGATATAAATATTAAGCAGATATCAATCTTTTTTTTTAATTTAATGAAACATTAAGTTTAAATATTATGAATTATTTGTTAGCGTTTGTAAATTTGATATTTATGATTTAATAAACAATTACTGGAAACTAAGATTCGCATTTCAAACTGTTTAGTACATGCCGTTAGCCTGAAGAATATATGTCTTGTAAACGCTTGCATTTGTTGGGTTAAAGGCCTAATGAGGGTTTGGTGAATATTAAATTGTATATTCAATGAAATCTTAAGTATTGAGTTTAATAAAAATCTTATTGTTGGCGTAAATTGTAAAAACACTTGTTATAGCATATAGTTTCCCTCTTCATAGCACAAATATGTACTTATTTAAATAGTTAGTGCCTATGCGCTGTCATAAAATCGTTCTTACCTGAAGAATATTAATTTTGTATTCCTTTGAACTTGTAAACTTTAAATTAGGTTTATCGCCTGGCAAAAAAGAGCATTCTTTTGGAATGTGTCAAAAATTATGTAAACCTATGTATGATAGTGTTGAGCTGAATCCGTTATATGCTAGACTGATTGTTCTACGCAAATATTACACGTAGCGGTTTGGGATTTTTCCATAATATTTGATGTTATCTTTCTTGAAATAAGTTTTTTTGCACCAATGAGAATATGTCTGCAATTTCAACTTGCATCGAAAAATTCTAAAGGGGATTAGGGCAGGTTACGGTATATTGCTTTCACTTGGATAATATGTAAGTTTTCCAACTGGTCATCGTAAACAATAACTGGAGTTGGTCAGATTATATATCTTAAGCCTTCTACTTCTTCTAAAAACAACCGTAAGAAGAAAACTCGCGGCTAAAGGAAGAATCGCAAACACTCTGTAGCAAACATTAATTCAACTGTAACTAACACAGTAATGAACATTTCCAATTTAGAACTTTAGGAGGCAGAAATAAAAGACATTTATCGAAAGGATTGGGTTTATGTACCCGTTCAAAAACCTACGACAGAAGGAAGCTTAAAAAGGACACCGAAGAGTAAAGCCGCCGTCTAAGACTCAAAACCCATTTTGCCTTGCAACCAACAAATAAATCAAAGGAAAATATAAGCTGCGACCAACCCATATTTAGAAAGAAAAGTAGCTGGACCTCACCCAAAAGTTCAATTCCGAATCAGGAAGACTTTATCAGCTCGGTTGAAAACGAAACTTCCTGGCATATCAACCATACTAACATATATTCTAATTTTACAAAACAGGAACCAGGTGTCCTGCACTCACTGAAAAGCAGAACAAATATTATAATTAAGCCTACATATAAGAGTTCCGCTGTTGTCGTTATGAATAGGGAAGACTACATTAGTGAAACAAGTAGACACTAAGTGACGCTAGGTTCAACCAAAAACTAAACTATGATCCAACGCTGGAATATGCAAATATCATCACTAAAGGCATTGACGAAGCGTACCAAAGCGGACACATAGACCAGCAAACGAAAAATTACTTAAGCCCAGAAAACTCAAGGGCAGGTAGATTTCATCTTATACCCAAATCTACAAATACGGAAACCCTCGAGACGTATAATATCCGGTAACAGGCACCCTAAACAAAGGATATCAGAATATTAAATCATTTTATGAGACCACATGTCCACAAATTGCAATCATATCTTCAAGACATGACAGATTAGCTCATAAAAGCAAGGCAAGTGAACCGTTACTACCAGATACGTTATTTGTTTCCTTATATGTCACATCTTTGTATACTAACATACCGCACAACGAAGGGATACAGGCGTGTAATGAAGCATGGGAAACAAGAACTGTAGACATTCCACCCACACACTTCATAGTCCAACTCCTGACACATGCCCTAAAACTCTCAAACTTTGAATTTAATGAAGAAAACTATCTCCAAATCAATGGAACAGCAAAAGGTACTAATATGGCCCCTTCGTATGCTAACATTTTATGGGAAAACTCGAGGGTCAGCTCTTGGCAACGGTTGAGCATACACCATACTTGTGGGTACATTTTATCGATGATATAGATATGAAGTGGCAACATGGAAGAGAAAGTCTGGATGTCTTCATATCAAAGGCAAAACACTTACATCCTTCAATAAAATTCACGGCAGAAATCTCCAACTCAAACCACTTTTTCATGGATACAACAACCAGACTGGTCGAAAACAAACATTTACTCGAAACCAACAGACAAACACCAGTATCTCCCCAATCAGCTGGCATCCAAAACACTGAATTAGGAATATTCCATATAGCCAGGAACTGAGGATACGCAGAATTTGCTCCGACGATGAAACATTCCTAGAAAGGTCTGAAGAGCTGTCGAAATATTTAATTTACCGAGGCTACGACAAAGATTTGATTGCAGAGGCAATCCAAAGGGCTAAACAAACAAACCACGATGACCTTCTCAAATATGGAAAGAAGGAAAAGGTTGATAGGATATCATTTACTCTGTCCTACCATCCAGACAACCGCTAAATAGGTAAAATCGTGGCGAAACACTGACACATCGTAGAATCGTCAAACGTAATAAAGCTAATCCTTTACCACTTATCGCAATTGCTAACAACCCAAATAAGAGTTCCGAAACCAGGGAAACAAGGAATTTTACTCGATACGCCGCCTTAGAATATTTAAACCATGCGGTCTAAACCAAGAAGACTAGAAAAAGAAGGCTATACACTAGTAGAATTATCCTTTGCAGCCGACACATTTTCTTTTCAAACGTTTCTGAATCTTCTTAGTTTAGTATCCTTTAATTTCTACTATAAGAATAAAAAATCTGGAATAGAATCAAATATCCGGGATATAATTTGTGTTACATAAATGTGCAAAAAGTAATAGATGTCGCTATGGCTCATAGATTTTTGGTTAAAAACAAATATTATTTCTCAGTATCCGCAACAAGTCTATATAGGCTGGTTGAGACATAATGCATCTATAGGCTTAATTCGTGTAGAAACAGACATGTAGAGTTTTACAAACACAACGTTTTCTATGTTTTATTTGCTTGTTTTGTTTATGTTTTGCATATGCCTTTAAAAAAGACTCATTAAGAGTCGATAGCGCTCAGGCTAGTTAGATATTAGTTTTACACTGTTTGTCCTCAGTTTATTGTGTGTGTGTGTGTGTGTGTATATATATATATATATATATATATATATATATATATATATATATATATATATATATATATATATATATATATATATATATGCAATAAACTGACGACGAACAGTACGAAACTAGTAACTAACTAGCCTAAGCGCTTTCGACTCTTAATTAGTCTTTTTTCAAAGGCAAATACAAAACATATATACGACAAACAAATAAACACAAAAACGTTGTTTGTAAACCTCTACATGGCTGTCTCCACATGTGTTAAAACTATAGATACAACCAGCTTGTATAAACTAGTTGCGGAAACTGAAAACGGTGTATAATTCCCTAAAAGTTAACATCTTAACCGATTAGAGCCCTAAGCACAGTCAAAAGCTAATTATTATAAAACAGAAATCAATATCTGACGCCATTTATATCTGCTTATTACAGTCAGCACAACTGCCATTGAATATTGAGGTAAGCTGCACCATGAATCATTGACAACATAAATTAAATATGTACAAGAAAAATAAAGCGTATTGTGTTTTCAATTCTGTCCTTAAGTTGTTGGGTTTTTTTTAATAAATATACATTCTCAATGGAATGACGACCTTTTGTTTGCATTAGTATCGGAATATACACCATCATGATATTGTTTATCTGTCATTATGACAAACATGCTAGTACCTACTTAAGGGTCTGAATATGCTTTATATACTTCGCAAAGTCCATTTTAATGAGACTGCAATTGCTGTTGTTGTATGGTTTAACGCCATTTTCAGCAAAAGATAAGCTATACCTGGCAGCCAGTATAATTGGTGGGGGAAGGACCATGGCAAACCCAGGGAAGAACCACCTACCCACGAGTAGCGCTACAGGCAAGCTTTCTTACCTATCCACGTTAACCGAGCCTGAGAGGAAAGGTAAGCGTTTTAGACCACTTAGCTACTCGTAGACCCAGTCAGTAATTGTTGTCTAGAACATATATGATTGATTTACCGTAGTAACCATTACATAATTTGTAAAACAAAATGTACCCCGACAAAACAAAGTTTGTCAGAATATATAAAAGTCAATATTTTGAGCTGACAAAATGTAAACATAGAAGATATTGGAGGGAAAAGGGAGTCTTTGAGTAGAATTTTAAGTTATACATGCTACTTTGATCTATGTTCTCCTTTAAACCTGTATAAATTCTCAATTGAAAGAATGGAACCCTGGGGAAAGGGTGTAGTTATATTTAATCATAAATTATGAAGACAAGAATGTGGATAAAATAAAGTGTACAATCGACACTCCTTCACTTAATTTTTTATTATTACTACGGCAATCATTAGTACTTCTTCATATTACCAAGGCCTCTTGTCAGATCCTTTCTATAAATAGGCTGAAAAGTAATTAAATAGTTGCCGAGCTTGACGCCGGTGCGAACAGATTTTATCACTTAAATGCAAACAATTTTCTGAATAAACCATGACTTCCTTTGAAGTCAGCACAAATGATGTATTATTACCAGTGTTAAAAAATGTACTACGTTGACTCGTATCTTTTCTGGACGTTCTGAATGGTAAATGTCACAAATGGTTCATTCAGTTCCTTACAGACAATATTGCAATCTATGTAAACAGTGTGGAAGGCAGACACGTATTATATTCATTTCTTTAACAAGCCATTACAGATGTGTCTCTGTTCGCTTTGTATTCATTTATGCAATACAGTTATATAAACAAATTATTGAAATTAAGTTTTTATACTAGATCGTGGATCACTTTGGTAATTTTTTTTATCTCACAAATAGCAATATAATTGGTCAACCATATATGGCATTTGTTATAAGAAAAACGAATTCTTTGATTAACTTATTATAAGAAAAGTTATGTTATCATGCATGTAAATACACACATTTTAAATGAATGTAAGCATGGCTATTACAACGTTGCGAAAATGATTTTGATTTATTTTTGAAGTATTTTTTATTCTTAAGAGAAACACAGAAAACAAAACACTTAAGAAAAAATAATAGCTTTTGATCGAAAATATAACCTATATAGACTCAAGATTTCCTGCGAAAATTAAAAACCAAATAGGAAAAGAAGGAAAGAAAAAAATTATTGAAAAAGAGAAAGAAACGACGACGACGACGACGATGATGATGATGATGATGATAGCGGTGGTGGTGGTAGTATTAAACTTAAAAAATGTAAAATTGCATGAAATAATACAAAGTCTCCGTTGTTGCAATCATAGCGAAAATTCTAATTACACCATCAATGTCTAGCAATGAACCAACATCAGTATTGATATGGAACACTTTTATTACAATTATAGTTTAATCGTTGATATTTTGAGATATGCCGTTATTATTCTGATAGCATTCCCCCCTTTCTAATACCACCACTCTCCTTACACAGTCACCTCAATTCCTAACATATCAAGGCTTGTAGATCAATATATATTCACTATGGTATGTCAAACAAATTCAAACAGTACATCATTAGTTCAATGAAAAAGGGAAGTTATACAAAGGGATCAGGTGTTACATGCGTGATTAAATATAACTGTTATATTTCAGGCTTGTTGCTGGGGCCCTAGTCTATTTTAGGCTGGTTTTTGCGGGATTGTTAGGACTCTGGTACTAATGCTAATAGTACTCCAATAAACACTCTTTATTAGAATAACTACGGTGTTTATTTTCAAACACAAATCACTCTTGTAAATAAAAGATAAGCAGTACAATCAAAGCTGAATTGGGTTTTTTTTCTTCTCAAGAAAACGTGCATAAATCATATCAATTTGCTAGAACAGAGAGTTGTTTACAATATGTGCAAAACCAGATATTCATTTTGTATTTTTTTCCCAGCTGAGGTCTTTCCATTTATAAACATAACTGAAGTTTCTTCTCCGTGTTAATATGAAACTCCATAATATATATTTATATTACATACCCATTTTAATTTGCATATCTGATACGGAATACGATACAGGTATTCAATCTATTATTCCATATCGCACATCTAAAATTTCATTGTTTGTATCTACTGTTACAATTTAAAAGATTTAGTTATAGACCACTTACAGAATATATTGAATGAATAATTGCAATTCATTTTACATTTCTCGTAAAGTTTGTAATTTGTAGAATTGCAGTCATATGTGCTGAACATTACTACTTTTGCCGTCGGGGATAGTGGGATATTGACGTAAGTAGCTACAAGCAGTTTATGGACATTTCACGGTCTCTACCGGTACGGGGGATAAAGGGATATTGACATAAGTAGCTACAAGCAGTTTATGGGCACTTCACGGTATCTACTAGTATGGGGATAAAGGATATTGACCTAGGTAGCTACAAGCAGTTTATGGACATTTCACGGTATCTACCAGTATAGAAATAACGTGATATTGGCCTAAGTAGCTAAAAGCAGTTTATGGGCACATCGCGGTATCTACCGATCTACTGGTATCTACTGCCAATAAATTAGAGTAAGTTGGGGTTGAAAACAGTATGTTGGACAGCATGCACGACAATGGCTTCTCCGATGATGCTTGAGTGTACAGTGACACCAAACTTGACACACAGAGAGAGAGAGAGAGACTACAACCTCGAATTAACAGTTTAAAAATACAAAGTACAAAAGACTCAGATATTGATGACAAAACATTAAAACATTGTTGAAAATGCCCTCACTCTGGGTTAAAACTTTCCCCATGTTTATTTCAAAACTTGAAGCTTTGTAATTATGTTTACTTTAATGAAGCCGGACGGCTTGTACAATGAACCAGAAAATTAATATATTTCCATATTTCCAAGCCACGTTAATGGCTACACAGGTAATATAATTCCACTATATATATATATATATATATATATATATATATATATATATATATATATATATCTATATATATATATATATATATATATATATATATATATATATATATATATATATATATATATATATATATATATATATATTTATATATATATATTTATATATATATATATATATATATATATATATATATATATATATATATATATATATATATATATATATATATATATATATATATATATATATATATATATAGTTTTAACTACCGACTAACCCAAAATCGATCTCAGTTTCAGTTTCAAAATTATGGTGTGTTTGAATATTTCAACAAGTTTAATGAACTTTTAATTTGTCTTTTAATATTATTGATGACTCGAAAATGTTTGTAAAAGCGGACGATACAACGGACTGTAACAAGATAACCAGGTTGGATTTTGGATTTTTAACAAAACACTTCTGATGGTGATACAAATACAATGTTTGTTGATTAATGACTTGAATGAGAAAATGGTTATGATTAATACTTACGTGTATAAGATCTGAATATTGGACAAAATTAGCATAATCCGCACGAACCTAATAATGCAACATAAATGTGAATACAAATAAATGACCTTACAAAGCACAAGAACAAAAAGTTAAAGATTCGCAGCAATTTAACACAATGAAAAGAAAACTGTTTTACTCAAATAGCAGAACGGATGTTCTTTCATGTAGTAAAATGATGCATTCACTCATATAGTGAACAATGAGGTACTTTACTCAAACAGTAAAATGATGAAACGATCGGACAGATATCATACATGTATCTTTACACTCCGAAAACACTGGGTATAACCTACCCAAAAATTAGCCCACAGCTAAAAGATTACATGCATGGAGTTACGGAGTTACACAAAACACTCCGTTACTAGCATATTTGGTTATCAGTCGCACTGGTCAATCAAACAGTCAGCATTACCGGTAGTCAATGACCACAAGCAAGTAATCAGAGTCTACCAATCGGTCAGCCACACCCTAGCACTTGCTACTCAACCCTACAACTGGTATGGTCAGCTATATAGCTGAAACATCGTAGAAGTGTGTGAGCTAAGGTCTTAAGGTCAGGTCCGAAGCGTAAAGGTCCAGTCCTGGGCCAAGTGCCTTCCCGTGGATCCGGGCCGACGGCCAACCACGGAGGAGGTTACAGGAGACCCATATACGACTATAATTGCTCAATCCAATCCAATCCAAGTGTGTGAGCTGCCGAAGAGAACGGACATGCTCTCTAGAGCTCCCAAATGAAGTAAAGATTTTGATTACTGACACTGAAGATACAAAGTCTAAAAATGGCCGGAACAAAACAGAGATAGAAAAGTCTGGATTAGTACATTATACTGTTTTTGTTCACATCCTTTCAAAGGATATAGGCTTTTTGTTTATTTGTTATTATTTTGTTTTCATCTTGAATTGAAATTGTTTTTGTTCAATTAGTGCTGGTGGTGTGAGACCATTTTTGACCACCATTTTTGATTTGGTAGTGGTGTGAACCCCTGCAAGCTAATTTGTTCATTTTCGCTTTTTTTTTAATTAAATAATTTTCTTGTACCTTTAACAGTGAGTGTTTAGTATTTGCTATATATACATTGTCACTGGACCCTATAGTACGATTTCGTGAATCCTGTGAACTCAGCTCACAATATAGCATTGTGCGTTGTAAAACTACCTGTAAATTGAACCGAGCCTTTTCAGGGCTAGAAACGGCACAGGCCTAAGTTGATAAAAGTGTTGGGGGCAATCCAGTACCAACAAATGCTAGACTGAAAACATACTTCAGGACATAACTTGATAAAGTAAGTGGCAAATCTTTTCTGAAGGCATACCACCCCGAAGGATGCCAAACAATTGACTTTGGGGGTAATGAGAACTGCCCGAGACAAGCAGATATCCTCACTACACTAAAACTCATAGATAAAATTGAAGCAATACAAAATGGGGGCCAGGGGAAGTACATAGTTTACCCCAAAAATCTGACCACACCGATCCTAGAATATGAAGACATATCAATCAGAGAAAAAAGGCCAGAATATATAGAACACATTTGAATGTTCGTGAGATAGAAGGTAGATTTATGGATGTGTTTATAACCAATCCACCAATAGAGATTGAGATTGAGGAAATCGTTCTAAAATTAGAACATAAATTTCAAGTAACAGTGCGAAAGTTAAAATGACCACGGTATATGGGTAAAAACTGGCATAAGAATTATCAGTTTAAGTAAGGATGACACAAAGAAAATACCCTCACATTTCTACGTTCTATGATTTTTATTAAAATCCTGGTACCATGTATGCGAAAAGGACAGAGGTGTCCGAAATGCATGCAAACATGCCACGCAGCAAGAAACTGCACAATATTTGTTCCAGGTGCCACCTATACCGGGGTGTTTTATGCCCAGAAGATTGTACAAAATGACGGAAATATAATTCTGGACGAGAGAGATTGCAATGAAATTCAAGGCGCTCTCAGTCAAGTACTGGAACAAAGGGCCACTGCTCAAACAAAAGAAGTCCGAATACAGATAGAGGACTCTGACTCAGCCCCAAATGAGACTGCTGATCAATTACGAAGCGGGCAAGTGTGGGCAAAATTTCTCAGCCCGATAAAGGCCACCCCATTGTATCAGACACAAATTAAAGAGTTAGACGACAGAATGCTTGCAAGCAATAGATTCTTCTCCCTGATAGAGGAAAGGAGTGAGGGAGAAGAGGAAGAACTACTAAGCATCAAGTCAAATACAATAAATTTAGAGGACGGTACTAGACCGCCTCACCTCAACTCCAAAAGATGATAGCATGACAAATAAAAGAGTTAGAGACGAGTAAGACGTTGAACCTAACTTGATCAAAGTCCCCTATTCCAACTCCCACTACACCTAAGAGAAAAAAAATACCAAAAGAGGAAACTGAGGCCTTTTCCGCTATCCTCTCCAAATAAAAAGATGAATAAACACAATAGCACTTTTACCCCTAATGAAAAAAGGAAAATGGGGAGGGGACATAAGAGAAAGACAACGACAACGACTTAAACACAAATGAAAAATCGCTGGAAACGGAAAGTGAAAATGAAACGAACTTAACGGACGAAGACATGGCGACAGAAATTGACCCTGAAAATTCAGAAAGACAAAGCACTGAGACTTGTCAAAATACTGAGACTTGTCAAACTACTGAAACTTGTCAAACTACTGACGATGAAACAGAATTTAAAACATGCAAGACGACTGACAATGAAACAGGGAGGGGGATTCCCTTCACACCTAACAAATCTAACAAAGTGTAAATATTTGCAATAATGATTAATATTTAAAATTTGTATACGTACGTAATAAACACCTAAGAATTTGGCTGCCTGGTTATAACCAAAACTGGAAGGCACAAACTTTTGTATAGCTTTAGTAAATACTAATGGGATAGATAAACAGAAAATAGATAAAATATATGATTTTATGAACCAAGAAATTATTTTAATACAAGAAACTAACAACGGTTTTGATAAGGAACTAACATCTTATGCGGAGAGAATATTAAATACAATTATTCTTAAAAGCAATTATATTGGTGAAGATCAAAAAGGAAGGATGGCTATAACCATAAAAAAAGACAATAGGCTGAAATGGGAACCAACAGAGGGTAACAATTATTTTCAGGTGAGACTACTTCGCATAAAAGTTAATAAAATAAAATAATAAATGTGTATTTTCCAACTAATAAATATACGAAATCAGGGTTTATTGTGAATCTTAATAAATATTTAAGTAATTATTCAATGGAAGAATTAATTTTAGGTTGTGATTTTAATTGAGTTGGAGAAAGTGTAGATAGGACAGGAAGCTTAACTACTAATGATAAAAGGTTCTTGAAATTAATGAATAATTTGTTTAGTAGACATGAATTAATCGATATATATATATATATATATATATATATATATATATATATATATATATATATATATATATATATATATATATATATATATATATATATATATATATATATATATATATATATATATATATATATAGTTTAATACAAACAATACTATCATAAGGTTAGAGAAATTAAATTCGTACTCTACGGAGTTTCGAACCCAAGTCCGCGAGTTAATGGCACCCATCGCCTTGCCTATCAAGATTCTACTACATAATCCAGGGATAGCACAGTCTGTTCTGTCTGGTATATATTTATAATTATTTGTAAAACAAAAATCCTATAAACCTTGATTTTTTTCATATGAATTTGGAACGACTGTGTGTATATATGAGAATTAATTACTAGGTCGTCATGCGAGTGTGTCTGCTACGCACGAGCTTATATAACAGCGATTCAGTGCCATCATTGTTTGGTGATGCGTGCTTAGTTGTGACGGTATGGCGATGGGTGCCATTTACTCGCGGACCTGGGTTCGAAACTCCGTAGAGTACGAATTTAATTTCTCTAACCTGTATGATAGTATTGTTTTTATTAAACTATTATTTCTGCCCACTATTATCAAGATTCTACTACAGTATCCAGGGATGATAGCACTGTCTGTTATATGTATATATATATATATATATATATATATATATATATATATATATATATATATATATATATATATATGAGACAAAATCTTTTAAGAACAGAATACACTTTTGAATATAAAAATGACCTTGGAAGTAGATTAGATAGATTCTATGGTACAAATTTTAATGAAAAAGACATGTAAATTCACAAATAATCAATAAAAATATTTCAGATCACATGATAATAGAAACTGAAATAAAGTCGCAAAATAAAGATAGATGGGGTAAAGGAACACGGAAATTAAATAACACACTTTTAGAAACTAATGATTTTATTGTTAAAACAAAAATTTTAATAAATAACCTCCTAGAGAAAAGAGATTTTTTAAAAGAATGGGATATTTTTAAAAATAAGGTTAAAAAGTAGCTACTAGATTTTCTGAAAGGATCAATGAACTGAGAAATAAAGAGAAGCAACAAATATTAAGCTACCTAAAACAAAAAATGAAGTGCAGACAGAACTAAATTTAAAAAGACGAAGAAATAAGGGAAAAAGAAAAAAAGATGTAGAAATAAGGACATGGAAATTTTCGCATCTATATAAAACATCCAGAGGTTTAGCAAAGAGAGAATACAGGAAAGGAAAAAATAAGGAAATAAATGCTTTAATGAACTAAAATAATGAATTAATAATTGACAAAAATATAATAATAGGGAGAATACAGTAACTTATATAAATCTCAAAAATTAGATAATGAGGAAATAGATGAGTATTTTAAAGAGTTTAAATGTGAGAAACAAACAACAAAACATATGGACATATGTGATGGCTTTATTTGATGGGAAAAAATAACTAAGACTATTAACTCCCTATACAAAAGGAAGACACCAGGAAGAGATAGAATCACTAGGGAATTTTATATTATATTCCATCGTGAGTTAGTGCCAATCCTAGAATCCTTATATAACAATATATTACTAAAAAATGATAAAATTACACCTTCCATGAGAGAAGGAATAATATCACTAATTTATGATTGATTGATTGATTGATTGATTGATTGATTGATTGATTGATTGATTGATTGATTGATTGATTGATTGATTGATTGATTGATTGATTGATTGATTGATTGATTGATATTTTTACGGCGCATCAGCACTATGTGGCTATTTAGCGCCAAACATTAGTTTATATCCTTCCTCATTCACAAATGGTAAAATAATTCTATCGACCAGCGATTGGAGACCAAAGAGTCAAAAGGTAAACCGATAAAAATGTGAACGATTGTAAATAATTAAAAGTATCCCGATCAACGGGGTGTGCAAATGTATGATAACAAAAACATATGATTGGCAATTAAAATCTATCGACTGCATAAATATAACACAAAACTAAACAAGGTGACAAAACAAAAGCTATAACTTACTATAAATGTTTGCTTCCTTAAGGAAGTCTATAATGTTGGTAATGTTAACTGTATCAAAGAGCTCCCTCATGTCTTGCACACTAATTTATGAAGGAAAGGGGATAAAGAGGACCTAAAAAATTGGAGGCCAATCTCCTTCCTAACCAATGATTATAAAATGTAAGTAAAACTTTAGCAAACAGAATAAATTTAGGAATGAAAACAATAATAAATAAAAACCAAACATGTGGCGCAAAAGGAAACGACATACAAAAAAACATACTAAATATAAAAATAATAATTTAATTCATTAAAGAAACGGGACAACGTGGCGCTATGGTACTGTTAGATCAGCATTTGGTAGAATTAAACATAACTATACACAAAAAGGTTTGATAAAATTTGGATTTGGAAATTATTTCCAGAAATGGACTCGAATCCTGTACGAAGATATAACTGCACGAGTACAGACAAATGGAACTAATACGGAAAAATTTTAAATAAAAAGATCTGTGAGACAAGGCGGTCCACTATATATGCTATTATATATAATAGCAATAGAAATACTGAGCATTAAAATAAGATCAAGTAAACTTATTGAAGGAATTAAGGTACCAAACTTAAGAGAAGAAATTAAAATGCTCCAGCATGGGGATAATTGTACAAACTTTATAAAAGACCCATATTCTTTTAAACACTTAGATAAACAATACGAAAATTTTGGTAAAGCCTTAGGGTCAAAAATAAACCACGAAAAAACGGAAATTTTAATTTAAAGTCAAAGCTTTGAGCATATAATTTGGAGAAACAATGAAGAACGAGAATTTCAACAGTATTAAAAACAAAATAAAGACGGGCATTGAAACTTGGGCACAAACGCCAATAATCTTAATGGTGCGAGCTCAAGTAGCTAAAACCTACTTATATTTTAAGGTCAATTACGTACTAAAATCTTTAGATCTAAAACAAACAACAATAAAAAAACTAAATAAGGATATAATAGACTATATATGGGATTTTAAATTACACTACGCAGAAAAGAATACATTATACCCAGAAAATAATTAAAGGGCAAAAAGCGCAACCAAACTTATCATGGAAACAAGAAGCAAATATCTTAGATCGTCTAGTAAAGTTAAAAGGAACTTCTAAAACGCCATGGAGAGCTCTGTATATATACAGGTTTGGCTTTTATATAAATAATAGAAAGATAATTTTTACGAATAATGCATTAACAAAAAAACTTTGTATTAAGAGAAAATTTGTATATGTTATAGATTTGATTTCAAAATTCAAGAATAAAAAAGAAATATGGGAAGGGGATAAAATATAGAAACACTACTAAGAAACCAATACAGAACAAAATGCAAAGTTGAGAGGGAAAATTGGGGAATTGATTGGGATAGCACCTGGAAATATTGGGCCAGTATAAACTCACGTAAACTACAAAGTATACTTTTTAAATTTTTACATGATGTGTGGCTGACAGGAGAGGTGGAAAAGGGGATGAATATGATTAGGATTATTTCAAAATGCCCTCAGCAAAACAACAAACATTACAAAAATCATGAGATAACTGAATGTAAAATGATCAAAACACAAAGGGATAAAATTATTAATTTAATATTAGAGAAAACTTTATATAACAATAATATCCTTTAAAATTTATTTAAGCATTTGTGAAAAAAAGACCATGTTTGAAATAATTAGCTTTATACTTAGTACAATGAAACAATGCGGACAAATTATAATTATAAGTAAATGAGCCCATAAGATAGAACGCTAACACAAGAAATTTGAAATTCCTTTTATTTATAGACACTAACGTACTAATGAACCCTTAGATATGGAATCCTAGAAATACTAATATAATTAAAGTAACATATACTGTACATTTGGGTTGATATTTAGAACAGAGACCTACACATTTATGAAGCAGGAGACAATAAGGCCACCAGGCGAAACTACAAGGCGCTACGCGAAGTGGGAAGGCTGGTGGAGGAGCCTCTGAAAAATACATGTGCAGGACATTGACATACAGTACAACAATTATGGGGATGTTATAACAAAGGATTCCATGGGAAAAGAAAGGGACTAATAAATTTAAGGAACGTTATATTTCACATTTAGAAATTTTATATTTGGGATCTAATAATTCAGGGAGAGTATGGAGTAAGGCACGGTCGACGAAAAGAAAAGCGAGTTGATACTAATAAAAAAGACTCGTGGCTCCTTGCAAACCGATCTTACAACCAGCCTCCTCTATTCAAATTATATGCGAGGAATGACACAAAAGAACTATCACTAAAACACTATTTTTTAAATTTTGAGTAGAAGCTTGATAATAGTGGGCAGAATTAATAGTTTAATACAAACAATGTTATCATACAGGTTAGAGAAATTAAATTCGTACTCTACTGAGTTTCGAACCCAGGTCAGCGAGTAAATGGCACTAACCGCCTTGCCTGCACGCACCAACCAGTATACCGTCACGACTAAGCATGCATTACCAAAAAATTACGGCACTGAGTTGGTTTTATATGAGCTCGTGCGTAGCAGACACACTCGCATGACGACCTAGTAAATAATTCTCATATATATATATATATATATATATATATATATATATATATATATATATATATATATATATATATATATATATATATATATATATATATATATATATACACTGTCGTTCCAGATTCCTATGAAAGAATTCAAGGCATATATGATTTTTTGTAATAAAAAAAACTATATACCTTGATTTCTTTCATAGGAATCTGGAACGACTATTTTTTGTAATAAAAAAAAATCTTATATAGCTTGATTTCTTAGCATTAGCAATTTTACCATAGTATTTAAATAAAGGCAACCGACGCAATAGTCTCTGATTTTTTCGTTTTCAGTGATCTTATCCAGATTCTTTGTAACTGCACCTTTGAGCCAGATAATAATATGATGAATGTCCACGTTTGACGCTTTATGCTTACCAGCTTAATCCTGGAAAATCACAAGCTCACCTTTGACAACGTCAGCAACAACATATCTAGTAAACTAAATCAAATGCTCAAATCACCATCAGCACCACGTCTGGCTGGGAGAAGTCCGTAAATGTTAATAGCCATTTTATATTATATTAAAAGTACTTTAATGTGGAGTCAGTAAGTGGTGGGGGAGACTGGGCTTGGGGAAGTATTGGTTTCCGCTAGTTCATGCAGCGCTTCAACAATAAAATGACTACATACTGATCTGTCAAACCGAGTTGAACAAAACAGTGGTTGTCGTCCACTATGGACACTAGTGCCCTTCTTTGAATAATTAACAGCTTTAAAATACATTCGATGTTCAGGATTCACCACGTATGCAACCCAACGAGTGTTAGGTACCGTTGTCAAATCCAGGTTAATTATACCTGATTCTGCAAACGTGGAGCCATTGGTACATGTTTATTTCATAAGAAGATGCCATGATAATGCTTGACTGATTTTTCCATCACGAGTAAATCACGATTAATCGTGGACGGCTTAACAGCGTTGTACCAGGTAATCGAAAACCTAATCCCGACGGTATTCTACGACTTGTTATTGATAATGAAAAGGCCTTTTTCTTGTTTTTATAGACTTACCATGTCCTCCTCCTCCTCCCACCTTTTTTTCAAAGCCATCCCGGATGCTTTTTCTACAGCTCGCAACGTGGCTGCTAAAGCAACAGCTGTAGATTCTGCTGCTAACAACGCTGGCATCGATGCAAGAAATGTAGATATTTTACCAGTCTATTGCAATCGCATCGCCTCATATTTGGAAAGTTTTAGCGCGAAAGATGTGTTATTGTGTTTGGCTTAATTACCAACCACACGGGGACATTTAAAGTTAATTGTGTTAGAGAAAGTTTCAGTGTGGCCTCACGGATGTTTTATTGCATTTCATATCTCCCTGACTGATGTTCACTACGGCAGACCTATACTTCGTGAAGGAACTTTATTATTTCAAGATGTAACAGGTTTAATTTCTCTATAAATTATCCACAGGTGCATCTAGGACCTTCATTCGACCTCCCATACCCTCCAAGAACAGAGCCTTGTTAGAAAATATGACAGTATGACATCGATAACCGTAGCCAGCCGCAAATATCCGTGGATGAAATTGCCTGAACAACTTCAGGTGTTCCAATGAAAAGTAATGAATCGATGGTAATACCATAAAGTCGTGGTGGTAAAGTTGTAAATCAGTGTCGATGTTTTACTGGCGGTCCAAACATATAAGGCTATAGTCTATGACAACCATGTGCAATATGATTGCTTGTGTAGTCCCTCAATATTTCTTCAGACTGTTCCAGTTGACCCTTTAACCGCAAAGAAAGTTCATTCACTTCTAAATTAATAAATATCTTGGTCTATGTTTAGCTTCTAATACATGTTTTGGAGCATCAAGACTATGTTCAGTACATATTTGTAATGTAAACTGTGCTGTAATAATATGTGTGGTATGTGTGAGAAACGACGGTGTTGGGATTGTACCTGACTGCATAAACACCAACAAATGTGACTATGTAGTCAGTGAAAGGAACAACACAGACATTCACAATGTTAGTGTTTCTAATGCAACTCGACAATCTTGGCACCTGCACGCCCAACTGCAACGTTGGTGTTCTTTGACGGGTTAATGTAACTATGTTTGGCTCCAGTAATAACATTGCTAGCATCTATACAAAACCCAAATATGGGAATTGAGCAAGAAATTTGTAATAAACCTCCACAAAATTGCCGTTTCCGCATTGCAGATCTGTTGTTAAAAGTATCCTTAGGTTCTAAACCCACAGGTTGTATATCTGCATCAGCGTTGTGTGCGTGATTTTGATGTTGGTTAATTGTGTACGGTAGATAATTCGCATTTTCAGATGCGTGATTGATAAACATATAGCTGGACTGAGAATTGTCGTAACTACCTCAACGTTGTCGGGAGTTGATTTTATTTCCTTTCCATCGATAGAAAAACACGAGCTTTTGAACAAAGCAATGATATCATTGTTAACAAATGTATCTGTGGTATTAGTCGGATAATCGCTATCATTTTGTACAAGTTTTCTCCAGTTCCAGAAACACCTCATATGGAAGAAAATTCGAGACTTGTCCTGCACTACTAGTTCTAATTCTTCAACTGATTTAATTTCCTGGCCGGGTATGTGTAAAACTGAAAGTCTTGTTTGCATCAAACCACCAATTTTCAGTTTCAATCTATACATTATTGATTTTGTCTAGTACCTTTTTCGTAAATGTTTGGAGGTCCTCAACTGTAACCCATTCCCTATTGCAAGATTTACAATCACCGAATCTAGCAGGTATTAATTATTTCTTTGATTGTTTTGCTGCATTAGTAGCGAATGACCGTGTGCTAGCTCTTATTGGACGTGTTAATCGTGATCAAGGTATCGTGGAAAGATTTCATCGTACGCGGTCATCGATACGTGCAAGAATTGTTAATGCTATCACTTATGAGAACTAGCCACTCCAATGCTTGCATATGCATCATCGAACGAATTCATTAATGGGTTGGTTGCACGGCTTCGATTAATCTAATATGCACTAAATAATGACATCACTCGTTTAATTATTTTAAAACCAGCTAATGCGAATCGCAAAAGACCCACAGTTACTCAGAAAATGATGTCACAACCACCACCGTTAAAACCAATATGAAATAAGTTTGTTCGGTATCTGTATGCACCAGGAGAGTCAGAAGGTAGGAAACTTCGTGTTACCGACCCGGAATTAATACTCCAAGGCAATTAATATGTTACCGTTTGGGGCCTTTGCCGGGTGGGCCTCGTTTACTTAGCAGGATATATGTACGGAGAAATACAACTCCTTCCAGCTAATACGGAATTGCCGAAAAGTTCTATTGTATAACGTTTACTTATCAATGCACTAGTGTATGAGTCGAAAGGAATTCACAATAGCATGGTGCCCATACGCGTATGTTTTCCTTCGCGGAGTATCCATTGATTGTCCTTTCGGATAATCTTGGTTATGAAATTCATATACCAAACCCGATTCGGCAATGTCTGCGTACACGTCATTGGTGGTAATAAGTAGCAGAAGTGTCTCTGTGTCCGTGTTTAACATCCTTATGTCGTTACCTTACTTGGTGTTAATTATCTCATAACAAAACTCGTGCATGAGCACCTTCAACGAATTCAACAATGAGGATACAGCAAAGATTGATGTCATCAGCTTGAGTTTCAACTTTTCCACTTCTTTAAATGGCTATAGGTGGTTTTCAAATGCCGGATCATAGAAGAGCCTTCGAAGATTATTTTGTTCACTATCACGAACAAGGCCAACACTAAACACCTAACAGGCACTGACAAAACTTCTGGTGCTAAGGATAATCGCTATGAGTGTGGCGAAGTTAAGGGTATTCTAGATCAACTTCTTTGAAGAATTCATGGTCGTTGTTGGTGTTGTATTCGTGTACATGTTTTTGTACATATCAGCGGAAGCAATCCACTGAAACCCACAGATGCGTAACGGTTGCATCATTGCTCAGTTATAAAGAGTAGTAATATCAAGATACATGATGTACCTGTTGGAAACAGAGTGGTCAACCCCTTGCACATTTGGGTCCTTAGTACACGCATACCGACTACTCATCATTTATATTTCGTCGCGATGTGAGCAGTGTCATGAATTTTTTCAAGCGCATCAGCGACCAATAACACATTGTTAACTTCGAACAGAAATATAAACATGTTCGGACGTGGAAATGGTGGTAAAGTCAAAGGAAAGGCTAAGAGTCGTTCGTCTCGAGCAGGACTGCAGTTCTCAGTGGGGAGAATTCACTGTCTGTTGCGCAAGGGCAATTACACAGAGCGGGTAGGCGCTGGTGCATCCGTTTACTTAGCTGCTGTACTGGAGTACTTGGCTGCTGAAGTGTTGGAGTGGGCTGTTAACGCAGCATGTGACAACTAAAGAAAATCAGAATAATTACGACATTTGCAGTTGGCCATCCGCAATGACGAGGAACCTACCATAGCTTAGAGAGGTTTTTTGCCTAATATCTAGGCTATTCTTTTGCCCAAGAAAACGAAGCAACCTGCTGCTAAATAAAGCAGTCTATTCTGCTACATTTTAAATTGGTGCTTAGATATAATTTTTTTTAATTTGGTTCAGCCCCATGTTTGTTTTTTCTCAATACGTATTAAGGCATTAGACAAAAGTGTCACGTTGTAACGCTTTAAAGAAAACTTAAAACCTGAACTCCATTTTCAACTTAAACTTTTGTCTCCTAGAAAACTCGTTTTAATGCCATATTGTTGGTCATGATATAAAGTGAAAGGCTCAAAATAAATAGTTTAAAGGGATAAAGAATAATATCCTGTCAATTAACAGAATTCATTTTACTTATCAGATCAATCATGTTAGCAGCACGCGTCGACCATTTAACGAGAACTCGTCCCTTAATATATTAACAAAAGGGCATCGCCATTTTCTCATTGAAGAATATACATCTGTAACTTATAACTAGCACTACTGGTTATGACTACATCTTGGGGATGTTAGTACATTGAATGATCCTCGTGAGTTCATGAGAAAGAGATAGGTTCGGGAGATGGGTTCGGGGTGGTATGTGTGCCAGTATTCCAAACGCGAGTAAATAAGTAAATAAGTCAGCTTCACTTTTAATTATATATATTTAATTGTAATTGTATATATATATATATATATATATATATATATATATATATATATATATATATATATATATATATATTCAACATTGGTAATGAATGAACATAGGTAGTAGACAAATCGTACTACTACGCATTTTCATTAGATGAAACCACACCTTCAATCAGTCAGTATGTCAATACGTTGGTCCGAGGACGTGAAAATTGCTCCAATATCATAGGTGGTAGGCCTACAGATATCAGTAAAGCAAATGATATTCGGGCATAAACGTAGCTGTAAATTTAATTCCTATATGAACTTATCCATCTTCTAATTTCTATGTATTTTTAATATGGTAATCATAGTTTAACTGTAAAAACCTTGAGCCAAGTTTCAACGCAGTGCAGCGACATATCATGAATGAAAAACGCGACAAGCTTCTATTCCTCATAATGCAATTATTTTATTATCGGCATTATTCATATAGTACCATAATTGCTTACTCTCCACTTATATTCAGTATTTATATAGAGATTTTTAAAATTATTATTTTATTTTACAGCTCAAAATATTCGATGCCAACATAATAAATCTAGATTGATTAATTGAAACCTCATGCAATTTATATCATACATATTTATGAAGGTTATTATGACTGAAATCAAATGTTAAAATGAATTTGTTTAGTTGCTAACATTAAAATCATTATTGTAGACCACATGTGACATCTGAATCGTCGTTGATTAATAATTTCATACATATAGGTTTACTTTACATTTCACATGAACATGTTTCCTTTGTTATGATCATTAATATTATTTATTAAGCATGTATTGTCAGCTCAATGTTTACTGTGCAGATGGCAGTACAGTGACTATTAAATGATTCCATCACATATATATCAATTGTTACATTAGTTGTATCATGATGCTTTGAATACTAATAGAAGATCGGACCTGTGATGACATGATTGCGACTGCCTCTTCTTACTAAATAATTAACAATAGAAAGGTTTATAAAATGTTTAATATACTCACGAAAAGTACTGTAAATAAATTCTCTTGCGTGGGATACAATTCCTCAATTAAACACTAGTAATTTTATATCGTCAATTTATAAACACAGCGTCATATGAGCTAAACAAATATTCAATCAACCACCTCCGCCCACCGTATATGGTGCTAAACCATCCTTCTTTTACGTGCATATTTTAAGTCCAACATTATTTATAGAGCTGCACAGTGTGTGTGTGTAATATATATATATATATATATATATATATATATATATATATATATATATATATATATATATATATATATATATATATAACATTTTTAATCTAAATTGAGTTTACCTGTAAACAGATTATTTTGTTTCCGTGTTGTACGTTTTGTATTCTAAGATGACTTATCGAGTAAAATTCCTTCCTTCTTTCTTTATCTTACTTGTGATGAGATGAAACCTGTATATTCAATTTGTCACTTTCTCTCGACCGTTTCATTCTATTCGGTCAAAACAGGTTCCAGAGGGGACACAATTTAACAATTTAACAAATGTATTCATGTCTACACTGAAGAAAAATAAATACAAGGTGATTGTAATTGATACATTTATTAAAAATGTTTTTGCACGTGTGCTTGAAAATTCCAAACATTTCAATAGCTTTGAATATGGTGATCTTATAAAGACTTTAACACTGAGGATACTACTCAGTGTTACGACCCTGTAGTTAAAGTATGTGTGTTAAGAAATCATTTTTGTATAAATCTTTGTATTTCATTTATTTCATTAAATGTAATTATTAATATTATTATATTAATATCGTCTAATATGCTTTAAAACAAAATACAGTGTTTACTTGAGTCGTAAATGTGACTCGTGTGAGCACGTGCTGTGTATGATAACAAATTCATTACAAATAAACGTTCAGGAACAGCAATAAAAACGATTGGCTGATACTGGGTCAGGCTTTCCTAAATGTCCAGAAGTATTACGAAATTGCATGCGTCACGAACAGGCAGTCGTAGTTGAGTGTCAACATTCGACAGTCGAAGTAGAGTCATACAAAGTTGTAGAGTAGTAATGTCAGTTATAAAACTTCTAATACCTTAAAACATGTATATTTGTGCTAGAAGTTGTCTGTATGCCTAAGTAGAACAACATGTCTTGTTAGAATAGCTATTTTTACGTCATTTTTATGAATAATTGTTTTCTTGGAGAACAACATTACTGATTTTGGACATTTTCCTGAAAATATTCTAAACTGGAAAGGGACAACACAAACTGTGCTTTTTGTGTAAATTCTTAAACTTTCTGTTAGTCTTCGTCTGACGTGTTCATCCGCCATTTTGAACCGGAACTTCAGACTGTTTAGAACTTTTCACAGGACTTATATTTTTATTTTGAACAAACATTTTGATCATTTCTGTAAAACTTAAGTCTTGCTTAAATTATTTACACTATTTTATGTTTTCTAGAAAAAAAATTATATTTTGTTAACATTTACAAAGCTTGTTGTCTTCACTCTTTCTTTTATTACTTAGAACGAGCCGTTACGTAACATCAGGCATACTTTCTACACAACTCACATCCTTTGGCTTCACTCAAGCCATTAAAAAGCTAAAGCAAATCGTCTTTACCTCTTTGTATAACTGATACAGTAACACTAGTTTCTCACACCACTTCTATACACTTGTACAGCTCTCTGAAGAAAATTGTAATGGCTTATCTGTCTGACACTTTCCATCATCGGAAAAAAGGATCAATGTACATACGATAAAACGAATATGGACGCAGCTATAGACACGCGTGGCATAATAGGTAAATAATCTACATTACTGAAATTGAAGCACATTATTATTCTTGTTTCCAGTGTTTGTATAAAAAAGAGGCTTCCTCTACAATTGTGTATCTGAACTTAAGTTTTAATCAAATGCGCCTATAGTTAATTCAGTCCATTCTAATCCATGTTAGCACATTGCTTCTTCTGGCAGGATTACCGTTGAATTGTTAGCAGAGTTCATTCGAAAAATTGAAAATTCTTTTGTATTTGATATTATCCAAAATACAAAGAAGTGCCAAATAAGTCTCGTCATTTGACCAACTTATTTCTATCAAATCTCCAAATAATTGAAACTAACGGTGAAGATAAACTGTTCTCAACCCACATAAATTCGAAATTTGTTTCAAGATTAAGCTGTGTTTTGTGGCTATTTTTCGATACGAATAAAGAAGCTTCGGTTTTATATTTGCTTGAACATAATGAGGTTCGATATTGGGTTTGTAGGGTTTATTTCCTTTCTAGCACATGTATTTTGTTTACAACACTTATTGCATTATTATAAAATTACTATTAGATCCTAGATTGATGTCCACATTTCCATTATATCTTAAAAGATAAATAGATACGACTTGAAAATTGTTTAATGTTGTTTTGGCGGTCTCAAAGAGCTAACTGTGGTTAGATTCAACACAAAAATTAATAGACATTTATTACAGTTTTCTAGAGATAATGTAGAGAATCTGGATGAACACAAATACTTGATCCTAATCTTGACAAATTGTAATATGCTTTAATATTTTATTTGGCAAACATATAACAATGTATCAAAATAACTTGATGAGAAGAAAAGGTTGTGTGAATTTGCAATCAAGAATGAGGTTTTTGTAACTCTTTTTTTTTCGGAAGCGAGGTTTACCCAAATATATATTTTTATGACTATACAGTCCGAATTTTTGATCTTTTATTTACAAATCGGAGACGTTTTCACATATCGGGTACAGTGAACTTGATACATTATATCTGACGAGACTAGCCTTACAATATTTGGTAAATTATCATTTATTTTATTTCAGGAAGAAGTACCACGATAATGCTGACGCGAAAGTTCAAGTTGATTCTTGGAGTAATGATAATTGTATCAGTAGCAACAGCCCTGCTAGGAGGTATTTATCTATCACTGATAGCATTCAAATGGTAAAATATATTTGTATGTGATTCCGATGTAACTCTCCGAATCATCTGCATTGTTGGAAATCGAGCAATGTCGCTTAAAAGACTTTTGAACTCATTAAATAATGCATCATATTTCGAAGACATTGTCGTTCTTGACATTTGGATTGACAGATCCATGGATGGAATGGTGGATACGCAAACGTTAGAGGTGGCGAATTCCTTTCATTTTCTTCACGGTACAAAGTATATTCACATCCAGCCATCACATGCAGGTGTGTACGGACAGTGGATTTACACATGGAAGGTCAGTGATCATTCTCCAGAAATAACTGCTATACTTGAAGATGACGTTGAGGTTTCTCCTTTCTTCTACAAATGGTTAAAAATGGTGCATAACAAGTATGATAGTTACGATAATATCAACGGATATTCGTTGCACGGCAGATGTGAAAATCATGCTCTAATTGCTCCCAGAATAAATATATCGATGTTCTTAAAAACAACATAGTTTTTTCTCTATCCAGCCTTCAACACTTGGGGATTTTCACCACATACAAAGCATTGGCTGCATTTTGTGAACTGGGTGACGATAACAAGCAACGATTCAACATTTAAACCGTCTATTGCAAACATTGAGCCAACAATCGCTTACGAGATTGCACGAAACAGAGGAACAGAGGCTAATAATTGGGATTTTTTGCATTTATACCATGCATACGTACACAAACTCTTTACTGTGTTTCCAAATATTCAAGGTAAGATTTGTTTGACATTTCATTATTTTGTCATTCGTTATATATTGTATGAGGGCTGAAACAATAACTTTTCATTAGGCGCATTCATCAATGTTTATTTATTGAGAATGTGAATATGTATTTTACCCCAACTAAAAATAGTTTAAATGCGAATTTAAAAAATACTTGGTTGTGGTATCTTAATGATTAGCAAACTTGTTTGACTAGATAAGATGCAGCCATAAAATGATTTGTTTCCCATGAGCACTGACATGTTCCTAATCTGCAAGAACCTTTTAAAGTCTCTTTCTTTACGTACTCGTTTCACATCTGTTTAGGTGACAGGATTGTCCGTTCATTGAATGGAGAAAGGACTACATTACCCAGAAAACAAAGAAAAAAGGCCTTCGGGAGAACTTCTTCAAGACTGAATTCCTGAAATTGAATCGTTGCCTGATAGTCCATTATATTTTGACTTTGCTGGAAGAAAAATCAACCTCAAGAATTGTCAGTGGCCGTGAAAGCAATAAATATGCACAGCGTTTCTTTCCTCGGATGAGCCATGCTATGCGTGTTACATTGGGATTTGAAAGTATGATAGTTTAAATAAATGTAAAATGTGGAAGATATCTAAAAGTTTAGGATGCTAGATTTATTGTTCAAATGTGCTAAAACGTATACCTTTATTGATTTTTGTGCATGCATTTAAATATTCTTTAATAAATCTTTCTATTCTATTTAATACTATAGCATTTGGCACTTTATAACTTATTTAATGCAGACTCTATTACTAATATATCCCAAAATCAAATCTAGAAAACATTACATAATATTTCCAAGATTAGGAACTTCTACAAACATATTTTGTACCGTACATTTTGCTTACTCTTAGGGGACACAAAGTAATTATGTGAGCAGTATGGTATGAATAACATCAAATTTCTCATTACATTTTAACAGATTTTAGAAGAATGTGACATTGTTCATGATTATTAAAATGCATGGGATACATTACATTTAGGATAAGAATTTATATTGCCACAATAGGAAAACATTTCTGCCTGATGTTTAAATAGGTTTCAGTGACATTACACAAATAAATGTGAATTTATACATTATCTTGCAATAATTATTACATCAAAATGGGTAACAAAAATGGCAGATTTTTAATTTAACTAAGTTATGCAACAGTAGTAACTAATTCAATGTCTAACATACGTGACTGCCTTTGCCTTGTCTGATCTGTAATTTTGTATACGCCCTACATATTTAGTCTGTAAATATTGAAGCAGACAACCCCAAACCGCTTTATCCCTATTTATTTATTTATTTATTTATTTATTTATTTATTTATTTATTTATTTATTTATTTATTTATTTATTTATTTATTTATTTATTCACGAAGACCACCTAAACTAGCCCTGTTGATTTATTTTATGGATATATATATGTAGACTACCCAAATTTGCATTTTTATTATTATTTCTCCTTAATTGTTATGCTTTCGGCATAATTTGTTTCATGCAAGTAAACACAGTAGTATAAGTGGAGAAAGGGTTTGACTTTCTGTTAGTGATTATTTTTTGTCATGCTTTTAAGACTTTTTCTAAAACTCCATTACCTTCGAGTACTGAGATGGAAATGTTGAGGTCATCTTTTTCGAACTTAAATTGACAGATTGCTCTCGACACTATTTACGCTCCAGAAAATACCACCAAGATTGAAATTGTAGGAGAATCAAATGGTGTCACTGGGGGCTGTTTGTTTAGTACCTATTGTACTGGATTAATTCATCTTAATAAAAATTTAGTTATTGCTGAAAAAATAAAACAAACCTGGTGCTAGAATTATCAAAATGGTTGATGTTTGATTTTCATTATAATTTTTAAGCGGCATTGGCAGCGTTCAGAGCTCGCCAAAGTAAAATGATTCGTTACCGACACTGATTCGTTGGTGAATTAAATTGAATGTAAAAGATATTTACAAAGATATTTTTGATAATCGATTTTGGTTTGATCTTTCCAATTATCCTCACGATAGTGGTTTTCAGAATGATACAAGTAAGTTCAAAGACGATTTTAATTTTGTTCTTGTAAAGGAATTTATAAATGTATGTAGTGCAGCTCGATCAGGATACGCTTATTAAAAAGCAAAGGGTAAAAGAAATGTTAACAAATTAAAATTTAATGATTATGATAAAGTTTCATTCGCAAATGAAAAGATCATCATGTGGGTATAAGGTCGTATTTGCACAAAATTTGTATTGATAAAATTGTTTAATGTGGATTGATTGATTTTTATGATAAACGTTACTGTGATGATGAAATCAACATATTAGCGCTAGGTCATTGTCAAGCCAAAAAAAATGATTTACTTGATATTAAATTGTAGTGTTGTAGATCGTAGTATAAGGAAAGGAGGACATCGGCAGACTTTTGTTAGATGGAAGCAATAAAATCTTATTTTGACGCTTTCAAAGATATAACGGGGCGGTGGTGTCGGTATATTAAACAGCGAAAATCAATATTAGAATAAACAAAGTAAGTCTTTCTTTACCTGCACACAGTAACTTACATAGTTTATAAGGAATGACAAAAATATAACAAATACACAATGATGCTGTCGCACATTCATAAAATACTAGTAAACTGCATATACAAATGAATCATATCTTATTTTTAATCTGAAATCTATATTCGTTTATGCATAATTTGAGTCTGCTTACGAACACCTGGGTTGCCTTATTTATAAATCATACTAAATTAGTTATGCATGAACAACTTAATGTATACTGTTCTAATGATTACGGAATTATACCTTTAATTCAATTATCTAATGCGGGACGCAGTGTAGTTTACCTATCACTTATTACTGTACATGCATGATCATCAATTAATGTCGATTGAAACAAAAATAGAGCTTGTCGTGCTTTAAGTTGTCATTAAGTATGGTATTCTAAAAAGAGTAAGGAGCATAATGGTAATAACGATGTCAAACACATTTGAAAATAATATTTCGCCATAATGGTAATAACGTAAGCATGAGGTCAAACACATTTGAAAATAATATTTCGCCATGCCGCGAAGTTTCATTTCATTGCACTGAAAGAGATTAAAAACATATTAAAGAATATAACATAAATATTAAGATAGGACATTATTTTTTAAAAATGTCAGACCAAAGGTAAATCCATTAATAAATTATAGTATAGTGATAAGAAACTATGACTAGTATCACTGGTACCATATACAATAATAATAACTATAAAAGAATGACAAGGACAACATCAATTAATAATAATAATAATAATAATAATAATAATAATAATAATAATAATAATATTATTATTATTATTATTATTATTATTATTATTATTATTATTATTATTTGAACATATTTATTATTATTATTATCATCATCTTCATTGTTATTATTTTTATTATTGTTATTTTTATTGTTATTATTAGTAGTAGTAGTAGTAGTAGTAGTAGTAGTAGTAGTAGTAGTAGTAGTAGTAGTAGTATTACCGCTCCGATGACCTAATGGTCGGAGCGACCGCCTCGGATGCGGGGGGTCGTGGGTTCGATCCCCGGTCGAGTCATACCAAAGACTTACAAAAATGGTACTAATAGCTTCCTCGCTTGGCGTTCAGCACTAAGAGGTTAGTAGTGTTAGGACTGGTCGGCCTGGTGTCAGGATAATGTGACTGGGTGGGACATCATGCTACATGTCTGCGTCATGATGCCCCAGTGCTAGACACCACTATAAACTGCCACACTGCAGACATCGTAGCGATATGACTAAAAAATAGTTAAAGCTATGTTAGAAAAATCATAATCACATCACACATCACACATCACACATTATTGTTATTTCTTTCTTTGACAGTATATATATATATATATATATATATATATATATATATATATATATATATATATATATATATATATATATATATATATATATATATATATATATGGTCTTTCAGTTCGATCTTTAATCCTGTTGTGAAATAGGACATTACGAAATATTATTCCTGTACTGAGGAGTGTCACGTTCTATTGTAGGTGTGGCCTTAATCATGTACCAATGCTATTTCCGCTTACTGGGTATTAAATTATTACACTATTACCTAGTGCTTCCATCAAAAATGTAAGGACAGTTGTTTTCAGACCTTTTCGAGTCCTCTGACCTGTAGATCCCGAATGCGCTCTCCTATCTTATATTGTTCCTTACGTGAGAGCTGAAAGTCATCTGCTTCTCCTATGTGTATAATGTAAGTAATGTTCCTTCAATTGTTTACAGTACTGTGTCTGATCTACTGTGATGTACTACTGTTCGGTCAGTCTGGGTGTTTAAATCCCACATGATCTTCCTACCGCTTTATTTTCAATAAAATCATACATTATTTGCGCGTTCATCCAATATGTCTTAGACAGCTGCCAACAAACAGATAAGGTCAGCTTTTCGTGCTTGTTTGTATCTTCACACTTCTTACGTCACTCACTGATTTACTGTTCCATAATTGCCACTGTACACGCTGCTCAAGAATGCCATATCTTGCATGTACTTGTTGTTACGGTGATGGCCATGAGTGTCTGCATAATAAAGAGAGTTGTTTCTTTTTTAATTTTTCCAGTTGGCGCTATTATTAGGCTTATACTGTAATTGTTCTGCTTCTCATACAGCCATACAAATTATTTCCCTTCCATTAGATTCTGATGTTCTCTGTATACATTTGCAGTGTTTAGTTTGCTAGGGCTTTTTGTTTGTTTATTTGTTATTTTGTTGGGGTTGGGGGGAAGGTTGCTCTATTCTCTTCGAAATATTTGTCCCAGAATAAAGCTAGATATAAATCAATGCTTCTGTCAGAGGCTCGTATTGTTTATAACTGAACAGTTTTCAGCACTGATTAAGCCTCCTTCCTCTCCCCCTCTGATTTTGATAGATTCTGCATTCTGTTAAGAGCGTCAGTTCATATTAGCATTCTAGTATCATGTAGTTCAACTCATTTTAGTTCATTCAGCTATGCAAGATGTATGCCTATCGACTGCCCAGGTGCTGGTGACTAGCAGAACCTGTATCGGATTAATAAATGGATTCTAACTTAGTGAACGAACTATTACTGAATATACTATTCGTTTCTTCATGCTTCATACAGCTTATTTGAAAACTACTATTTATTATCAGACCTCGTTTAACATCACATTGTTATTTCTAGCAGTAGTAGTAGTAGTAGTAGCAGCAGTAACGATAGTAGTTGTGTTGATCTTTCAGAAGGCTAATGTGATTTTTCATTTTGAAACAGATCCTTTTAAAATCATTCAGATGGTGAAAATAATTGCTTGTTTCCTCGGGAAGGTAATTAATTTGCATTGTGCATGTGGTTCTTAAAATCAAAGCCGCCTCGGATGATGTAAACAATGCTTCAATCTGATATTTTTTTATTTTAATTATTTATTTAAAGCGGAAATAGGGTATTATCATAATCGACATCACATATAGCTCCTGCTGGGGCTTAGGTCGCCAAAAACTCTCCTAAGCCATCACGGTCTTGAGCAAGTCTCTCCAGCTGTCACTTGTGTGGCCTGTCTTCTTAAGGTCCCGCCGCCAGCGTTTCTTGGCCGGCCTCTCTTCCTTTGTCCCTATGAGTTTCAAGTAAGTGCATGCCTGGTGATACTGGATGCAGCGTCGTTGGAGAATTTCTTCCTCTGCAGGCTGTTGTTGCATTTCTGCCACAGTTGTTCGTTACTGATTTTGTCTGGCCAGCGAATTCAGAGGATTATTCTGAGGCAGGTATTGATGACTATCTGGATCCTTTTCATATTAGTTGTGGTGGTTCTCCAGATCTCAGTTCCATAGAGTAGGACAGGTTTTACAATGATGTTGAACATTCAGATCTTGATATTAGTTGTTAGTTCTCTGTATGACCAGACATTTTTCAGCTAGCAGAATGCTATTCGTGCCTTGCTGATAAGGATCTTAATATCGCATCAGTTCCACCCTCTTTGGCAACTGTGCTGCCAAGGTAGGTGAAGCTCTCTACCATTTCCAGCTTGATAGGTGTCGAGTTTTCTGTGTTGACCTTCAGGTTCTTACTCTATCCTTTGTTTACATTAAGACTAGCACTTGCTGATGTTTTTGGAATGATGTTGGTCTTTTCTTGCATCTGTTGTTGGGTGCGAGAGAGAAGAGGTCATCGGCAAAGTCAAGGTCATCAAGTTGTGTCCAGATGGTCCACGGTATGTCATTTTATTTGTGGGTTGTTGATGACTTCATTATCCAGTCTATCCCAAGCAGAAAAACAAACATCCTTTTCTCACTCCTGTCCTTACTTGGAAGTCGCTGGTAGGTTGCCGTCCATGGAACATTCTACACGTCATTCCCTCGTATTAGTTCCTTATGATGTTTGTGATTTTTCCTGGTACTCCATAGTGCCTCTGTCTATCAATGCTATCGATGGCCTTTTCGTAGTCGATGAAATTGACATAGAGCGGCGAGTTCCATTCCAGTAACTGTTCCACGATTATGCGCAATGTTGCAATATGGTCAGTGCGTGATCTATTTTTCGAAAACCAGCCTATTTGTCTCGCAGCATTGGATCGACGGCGTCTTTTATCATGTTCAGTAGGACTCGACTGAACAATTTGCCTGGAATGGATATCAGCATTATACCTCTGTAGATGGAGCAAGAGCTGATGTCACCTTTCGAGCTTGATGCAGTAGCCTTTTTTCCAGTCGGAAGGGATTTCTTCTGCTTCCCAGATATGGCTAACGAGTGTATAGAGCATCTTCACGCTGAACTCTACGTCTGCTTTCAGTGCATCTGCTATAATAATGTCAGGTCTTGCCGATCTGTCATTTCTAAGTTGATTGATGGATGCGTGTATCTCATCTTTGGTCGGTATGCTGAAGTTAATCGAGAGGTCGCTATCAGCCGGATGGATATCAGTGGTTCTTGAGGAGCTGGTCTATTTAGTAGTTCTTCAAAGTGCTTCTTCTTTCACAGGTCTTTCAGTCTTGCTAAACGTTCCAGACAGCTTCTTCATGGTGGCATACAGACCTCACATGTTTTCCTGGTGCGCTGCCTCATTTATTTCTCTCGATAAAAACTCTACATACTTCCGCTTGTCTTTTTTATCTTTTTCTTCTCAAGCCCGTTTACTTGAGAATATTCATCCTGAGATTTGATCTTTCTAGCTCGTGTGCGACTGTTGTTAACTACTGCATTGATCTGTTTCCTTCTCTCAATCTCTTCCAAGGGTTGTTCAGACATCCAGTCTTTCTGGTTGAATTTCCTGGTCTCCATGACCTCTTTACAGGTTGAGGTTCATACCTTTTTCACACCTACCTTGCCACTTTTTCTGTAGTCTATTCTTCTAACAGCAAGTTCGGGGTCTGAAACCTGTTATAGAGTAAGATGGTAAACTCCCTTTGTTTAAGCAGATCTTTCAAAAGTGTGGTGTTGTAGTGCTGTCGGTGGTTTTTCCCTTCTGTCCAGTTTCTCTTCGACTTTAGCTTCAGCCGGACAACCAGGAGATGGTGATCTGATGCAATGTCTTTCCCTCGTTTGACTGTCCTCTTGTAGAGATCTTCGGAATTTCTTTCCAATGCAGACGTGGTCAATTTTGATCTCTGTTGTTCAGTCTGGTGATGCACAAGTTACCTTGCGTACGTTTCTGTCTTGGAAGACACTTCCACCAACGACCAGGTTGGCAAATATATCCCCATTTTCATTCATCTCCCCTACTCCTTCCCGCCCTGTAACTTTCGCATAGCTCCGGTTGTCATTCTCAATCTTAGCATTGAAGTCTCTCTTGACGATGGTGATTTTCGTTTCGAACAGTCCTGTATGATGGTTTGAAGTTTGTTATTGAAACTTTCTGTCTCTTCTTCCTCAGCATTATTGGTTGGAGCATAGGACTGGAAAATATCCATGTTGATCATATATATATATATATATATATATATATATATATATATATATATATATATATATATATATATATATATATATATATATATATATATATATATATATATATATATCGAGAGTGCGGTACAAGCAGACATGGACGATGAAAAGGCAGTCATTAATGTTTGAATGACGGAGAAATATACAAAGTTCAAAATCAGTAACATAAGAAACAAGAAGCAAAATTGGTTAAAAGTTCTTAAAACAGGCAAACTACATATATATATATATATATATATATATATATATATATATATATATATATATATATATATATATATATATATATATATATATATATATATACACTGTAATTATACCTACAAGGTTTTTGAACAAAATTAAAAAACAGGATTATCGTACCTATCACAAAGAAAACCTAATGTTTTGACTTAAATCTAGGCCAGGTCAATATCTCACCGAATAGCTTCGTATTTTAACACCCATCTACTTTTTAAGGTAGGAGGCATGAACATAATTTTCGTAAGCATAGTATTTATAAATTCACACAGAAGCTAGACCTGTAATGTGGTATACATTTACTTTGAGTAAGGCTTGAAAATGGGTTGGCTTGTTTGTCAAAGTTAGACTAGAATTGGAGATCAAATGCGTAAAGACTGCAAATGAACAGTCGACCTGGCTTATGAATTTATGAATAGCTGCTATAGGGTTAAATATCTAAAAAAGAGATGGTTGAGGGGTGATGACAAGTATTCTAATTTGTTATAGTATTAGTGAAATTTATTCATACACAAGGCACAAACCGATTCTCTTAAGAGGGGTTGATGTCAGTGTTGATACAGTATAAAAGCCGCCAGTTGTACACGGTATCAACCTGATTACCAGAGTCATAACCTCGCAAGCATGCCTTCTACAAAGATCATCAGATTTTGTTGGTAGCTTCAGTGCAATTTTTCCTATTTTTCTGCAATTGGTCATTCTAGGAATTCACCAAGCAAAGAGTTCAGTCAGATCCAAAGGACGGACACTATGTCTGATTTTTTTAAAAAAATCAGCAACATCTACAAAATGAACAATGGGAATTTTGTCCCGGCTAAATTATTCGTGGAGATTTTAATGAATTGCATGAAAAGCATGGTGTAATGATAATAATAATAATAATAATAATAATAATAATAATAATAATAATAATAATAATAATAATAATAATAATAATAATAATAATAATAATAATGATAATAATAATAATAATATTAATAACAATAATAAAAATAACAATAATAAAATTAATAATAATGATGATGATAATAACAATAATAAGGTTCACATTTATTATTATTTTCAAGTCAGTTTTCAAATACAAATCATGATAATCATGATAATCACCAAAAGTCTCACAATCAAATTCTTTCCAGATATCTTGTGCATACCTGTACTCATCATCAGTTATATTCTCATTTTTAAGTTGTGAGTAAAATTTATCTTTGCCAGGTAAAGATGTTTCATCACATTTTCTCCAGTCGTCGAGGTATTCGTATGGAAAAACTCCTTTTTTAGCTAGTAGATTAAATTTATCTCCAAAACAGTCTCTTAGGTTATCAAATTTACTACAACCTTTTACTAGCTCATCTAACGAGGCTGCCATAAACTGCAGGCTGTCAATAAAACGCAATTTACCTAGCGTAACTGACATGTACTTTTCATAACTATTTGGGATGCATTTGATGACGTTATCGAGTTTTAGACGAGATTTTATATCAGGATCACCAAAAGCTTCTACTATAATATGGCTATCATATCCTCAAAAATTAAGAAGAATAACCGGAATAAAATCTGGAGCATGAAATTTTAAATTACACTGATTATGAGCCGCTCCACGATACTGTCCAGTCAAATGACAATGGTCATGTACTTTTTTGTTGTCAGTATCAAAAGCTTTTTCACAAATATGACAAATTTCTGCTTCTTGTTGAGGTGTTAATTTTAACATTGGCGTTACTTTTTTCAAACGATAAGTAATATTATCAACTTCATTAATCAACTGCTTGAGAAGGTAGATAGCTGGATTTTTACCACGATATAATTTAATTGGTTTAGATAATCTAGAATCAGTACAACAAACTACCTTATACGCTACTCCACACGGAACATGATTTTGAACTTTTCTTTTACTCGATTGATTAGGAATATTTTCTACGCCAAGTACAGGTTGAAGTAAACACTCAAAATCAGCGTATATAACGAAAGGAATTTTTAGTTTGTGATTATGATGGACAAACTGTAACACACTATCTTTTTTAGATGGCATTGTTATCTTTTGCACATTATTACAGTACTGCAAATGCTTTTGTAATTTTTCATTGTTAGCACAACCATGCAAGCAGCGGTAACAAAAGAACTTTTTGTTTCTATTTTTATTGTACTGTTTACCACCTAGTCCGTTAAAGTTTTTAATCCAAACGTAATCATGTTTGTAAAACAGTAAATTTATAGTCGATTGTGAAGCTTTTTCTGAAATATATCTCGGGTATACATCCTCTTTTTCATCTAGTCCGAAAACGTTAATTGAAACATTATTTTGCTTTTCAAATTTTGGTATTTGATTTTCTGCCACAGGAAAGTTAATATCTTTAAAATTTAATCTAGACACGTGACTGATATATTTTTCAACGCAATCAGCGTGTTTTTCTGCTGGAAATAGTGCGGAAAGAACAGCCCATTGGAAACACTTGTTATCTACGTTTTTGATGTTTATACAACATCTTTTACTTTTTATTTTTGGTGGCAGGTCGATGTATGAACTACCTCGTAATGCGTTATATTTCATCGTGTAAAACAATATTTCTTTGATCATTTCAAACTTCCAACCCGAACCTAATCGAGTGAATTCCTCTATTTTTTTCCAGATTTCTTGGTGTATTTCATCAGATAGTGATAACAGATCAGTCCCAAGCAAAACACGTCTTGATTTTGCGTTCATATAAGGTTCTGCAATTTCCTTATTAGTTAATTCTTCCGTTATAACTAACTTTGAAAATATAACATGATATTGCACAAATAATCTGATACTTTTGTGCTTTTCGAGCTCACGTTTTACAGTTGTCTGTAGTAGGTGGTAAAGATTTGCTGCATTAAAATTTACTAAAACAATTTGATTATCAAACTGATAACTATTATCAAAACCTGCAAAAGCAGTCGCTATTTTATTAGGTTCTCCCATAAGGCTTCTCTTAGCTATATCACGCAATTTTAACATTATTATACTATAATGTAATATCTAATTGATAATTTTCTCACACTGCGCATGCGCTAAAAACCAATTGAAGATAAAAAATCTTCTATAATATAATGACAGCAAATCTAACAAACACATGTGAGCAAGAAGCATATCAAATTCACCCAAAGTATAACTTTACCTCACACTGCGCATGCGCTAAAAATCAATTAAAGATTTTAAAAAATCGCCTATAATATAATGACAGTAAATCTGACAAGCGCACGTGAGCAAATGATTTATCATGTTCACCCAAAATACAACTTATACGCTGGAAATACATTAGGTTCAGTTATTAACATCAAAACTAGAATATCTGTTGGCAAATTAACGTCAGCGGGTTATACGATTAGTGTAAAGGGAGATAATGCCGAGAGGATTGCAATGGTTAGAAAAGATTTTATTTACACGTTGTTTTGCGATGATATTCCAGAGGGACAGCGTGTATATCACGTGAACGATAAAGTCACTGATGACAACATTGAAAACTTATCCTTAGAAGATGAGTTTCAGCCGCATCCGGTCTTTGATTTATACGAGGCTAACGATCGCGGTATTATTAGAAACAGAAAAACTAAAAGAGTTCTTAGTACTATTAGCAACATTGGATATATCAGGGTAACTGTTAGAGGAACATCGACAAATCAAGTTCGTTATCTTGGTCATAGGTTTGTTTACGAGGTGTTCAATGGATCTATACCCAATGATCTGGTTATTAATCATATTAATAACGTAAAAACTGATAATCGATTGAGAAATCTGGAGCTAGTGACCCAGCAGGAAAATGTAAGAAAAGGACGAGGTAGTGGTATTAATTTTAGATGTCCAGCAAAACCTGTTATTTCAAAAAACCTTGAAACGGATGAGGAGATCGAATTCAAATCGATTACAGCTGCGGCAAAGCATTATAAGATAAATTCCAGAGCAGTAAAATTTGTAGCTGATGGAGTAATGAAATCAGCTTTTTCAAAGAATACGATGCTAGGATTGGTTTTAGATATGATATTTGATAGCTCGGTTTTAGTCAAGCAATGATGAGCAAATGCTATGATATCATCGTGATTAAATTTTAGCGTCGTTACTGCACTTTCGTTAATTTTATTTTTTTCTGCTTCTGTTAGCAATAGTTTATGAGAATCACCTTGCATTACAATAACGTCAACACTATAACCCAACAAACATTTTCTTACCGCTTCGGCTAATTCGTTGTAATTTATTATATTAACTTTTTGGTGATATTTTATCTCATCAGTCATCTTATAACAATAATTTAGATAAAAATATATTATAATAATGGACTTGATGAAACGACTCGCTGAACTCTACAAACAAGATACTAGCGACAAAGTCGCCAGCGATAAGATCGTCAGTGATGAGGTCACATTTTCCAAAGATTTCATAGACAAATCTATTGGTTATAATGAAGATGATATTTTATATAACAGCGAATCTGATGATGATGGTGAAATAGTCACTGTTGCTGACAGATCAAATTACAGCAGACCAACAACTAAACGATATAATGTCAAGTATCACATTGCAAAAAAATAATGAAATTTAATTTTACCGTTGCCGAACAACAACTGTTTTGGCAGCTAATCAAACCTTTCTAAAACATCAAAATTCCAGGCCGACAGAAAAATATCAAATTCGATTTCATATTTGTCAATATTTTTAATCTAATGACGATCTCTGACGATCGTAAGCAGTATCTAATATCGTTATGTAAACCAGTAAAATGTAAATCTGTCAAACAAAAGTATGAGAAAATTTATAATAATATTATATCATAATCTGCTTAGTTGGGATCCAACTGTTAAATTTATCGCTATACCCACGCCATTTGACTAAACTTTGATTTCCTTTTTTCTGAATTACTTTCTCGATAACAAAACATCCTGCTCAGTTTTCTGTAGTTCTTGTTCGTAAAAACTACCTATGATAGGTTCCCCTGCCAGATCTTTTAACGCGTATGTTACAGGTATTGTGAAAAGTACCTTATCAACTACAAGTACATCTACGCTCCAGTTTGGAGTAAATCCTTTTGCAAATACCTTTTTTGTCAAAGAAATTCTAACTTTATCACCAACCGTAAATTTATGTCTGCGGTACATGTTTTCATTTGCTAATATTGGATTTTTAATAGCCATTTTAGGTGTCATTTTGATGGTTCGATGTTTCGTGTTATTATATTCACCTACGATTTGAGAAAGGTCATCGATGTACCTGTTGGTGTTTTTAGCTGTCATATGTTTGTGTAATTTCTCGTTTAGCGTGCGATTAAATCTCTCAACAACAACGCTTTTACCTTCGTTTCCTGTAACATACCTTTTTATATTATTTTGTTCTAGAAACTGTTCAAACTTTTTGTTAAAGAACTCGGATCCGTGATCAGTCCAGATTTTATTCAGTTTTCTTTCTGTACTCGTTATTATTTGTTTTAGCGCATCAGTCATTGAAGTCCCTGTCTTATCCGAAACAGGTACACTGAAAGCGTATTTGCTAGAAACATCTGTAACATTAAACAAATACCTTTTTGGAGCACCATCAGCGCCAACGTTAAACTGAGCTAGATTGGATACATCCACCAAATCTATTGCCCAGATATCATCTACACCATTAGCGACAACTTTACGTCGTGGGAACTTGTTTTTTTAGGTCTGTGCAGCTCGACTGCAAGATCATTGTATACTTTTTTACCGAGTACGAGTTTATATTTTGCTCCTATCATTCCCTGAACAAATCTTCTATCATAACGTTCTCGAAGATTTGTTGGCTCCATATCACGTAATTCGTCTAACATTACTTTATCACAATCTGCTTTCGAGTTTTCATGATCACGATAACAGATATCATGACGCATCGCTATTGCATCAACTTGATTATAAGGCTCTTGACCTGGCAATGGATTGTCGTTTTCATCTAGTTGTTGATCTAGCGGATTGTAAGGTCCTGTATACCGATGACCTGGCAATGTCCAACCGCCTTTTGGTTTTGGTAATTTTCCAATAATTTTATGTATATCTATACCTGACCCTATTATTTCTCTGTTGTTACAACATTGACAGTATGCGACAATTTTATTTTGCTCAACACACAAATCTCTGTCAGAATCACAGTTGCATATCATTCTATATTTTTAGTCGTCGACTAAAATAATATCAGGATAACCAGATCCTAGCGACATCTCTGAGGATACTGTCGCTGGGGACACTTTCTTTAAAAACATATTTTTTCTTTTTCCGCAGACTGCACAAAAACTTTTTAATATTATCCTGTTGTTTTTTTTTCTGTTGTTTCATTAATATTTTGTTTTAGTTCTACACTTGAGACAGTATGTTGACATTATTATATTTTTAAGTTTAGATAAAATTTATTGCGATCTCATCATTAGCGTGAGAAGGATGCTTATCAAACTGTAAAATAAATTTTAAAAAATTAAGATTTCTGCTCATCTGTTGGATAAACATAATACAATAATATCCGCAAGCAGACGTTCCAACAGGTTGGAGTTGATTTGATGAATAATATATCTTGTTAAATTTTTTATTCATATACTTTTTTATTACATCGCTTGGAGGAAGTCCAAACGAGTCAAAATAATTATTATTATAAACTGCTACCCAATGCGTACCGGATCCGTCATTAAAATCTTGTATATTAATAACACACGAACTTACAGCTGATGGTGATTTTATTGCTGCGAGTTCATCTTTAGAATAAACTCCGTGAAATCCAGGAACCGCTTTTAACTTATCAATGATATCAAAATTACTCAACGGGGTGGTCGAGTTCCCGGTAATGTTAGAACACGTCCGATTCCTAAAAGATTTTGCAGCAGACTTCCCGCTAGTCCCGCCAAAAGTGGAGCGAACGGAATAATTCCTCCTTGTTTTGGTTGATTGCATATGCATTTGCATTTTGGTGTTGGCGATTTTGTTTTTGTTGTTTTTTGTTGTTGTTGTTGTTGTTGGTGATTTCTTTTTCTTTTGTGGCATTATAATATATCATTTACATAAAATTTACAATTTTTTTATTCCACTTCCACGAATGATACCATTACCTTCGACTGCTTTCTTCGTTGCGCCAAATATTGCTCCAGACGCTGCTGCTAGTCTTAATGTGCCTAAGACTGGTAAAATTTTAGGTATTATTGTACTAGTTAATACTGATAATGCTGGATCAAGAAAACCACCTTTAACGACAATGTCGTTTGCCATCGCTGTCATTTGTGCAGCACTCAAATTTATAACAAAAGTTTTTTTACGATCATACTTTTTTACTTGATTTTTCTGTTAGCATTAATTTTGTTACAACACCATCAGAAATATTAGGATTGATTTTTAATGATACCTGTTCTCGCTTTGCAATAGCAGCTACTAATTTTTTTAACTTGGCCATCGGTCAAATATACTTCTTTTACAATATATTTTGCCATTTTATATAACAACTGTAGATTAAACTTGAACTGTCATTTTACCTCCAATAGAATCTACCGTGATAAATCTATCACTAATCACTAATGCGTATACGTACAACGGCGCCACTGGAACCGCCCCAAGTGTCCAGGTAATTTCAATATCCACTGTGCTGTCTACAGCTCGCTCGCTATGTTTACTAACATCAAAATGAAACATAGGATAAAGCGTACGAAATTCCTCTGCTGATATTTGAGTTCCATCTTCAACATCTTGATATTTTTGTATTGCGTCAAGCAGGTACATGTACGGTCGAGAAATATTTTTATTAACGTCATCAGCAAAATTGCACTCGATAGCTCGTTCTGGATATTGCTTTGAATTTAATCTAGCGTATATTCGTCTGACATCAGAGTGATCAAATATTGCATTATTTTGTTGTTGGTTACCTCGTCGGCCTTGCTGTTGAAATACGACAAAGATATTTCTCGGCAGTTGTTCGCTTGATGTTGTTGTGATCCTCCATGTGAAGTCAGTAGTATTTGGAACCGCTGTCTGATATATCTTATGCTGCTTAAAATAAATTATGTTTGTATGCTTATCAAGCATGCTATTTAGTTCTGACATTTTAGTATTCGACGGTGTTATACGTGGCATCCACAAAGCAAGTTTGTTTATGATAAACTGTACATCAACCCCTCCAGATCTAAACAAGCAATCGTTTTGTTCCGCTCGATCTAAAATAAGCGTATGTTTTACTCCGCGAAATACTTTATCATGATCGCGACAAAAGCCGAAAATCATACTTAGTGGAAGCATCATTGTAATTTGACGTGATCCTGCTGCAAGTTTTCTTCGCCTAGCAAAACCTTCGTTATAGCGTGGATTTCTCACGTCAAGTGTGTTAAGAAGTAAATTTAACATCGCAGTACCATTTGCATCTGCAGCTGGTGGCGTTATATTTAGATTATTAAAAGCTGCTGTAAGAGAAACTCTTGTAGCGTCTGCATTAGCAGCTGCACCTGGTGCAGCAATACCTAGCGCGTCTGCATTAGCAATGAGAAAATTTCTCACAATTACAGCATTTGCATCAGCATCAGCTCCATGTACTATAGCGCCTCTCTTTAAAAATTCGGTTGATTCAGCTATACCCCGTCCAGTATCTTTAAACCACATCATGTTAGTTGCAGTTGATCTCGAGTAATCGTCGGAAAACGAAATAATATTTAAAATTGTACTTGCAACTTGTAGATGACTTGAAATATCTTCTATAGTTTGATTGGCCAGTTGATATCTAGCACTTTTGAATAAACACCAGCCGTTATTTATAAGAGCTACTTCTGCTGCAACTGCAATTGCAGCAGGTGGATTGGCTACTGTCATAATCTGACCACGAACTCCTAACATAGCCATATGTGGCAGTAGAAATACATCTTCGTCTCTGGTGTTAAACGTTCTAATACCAGCTTTATTTGGTTCGTTAGAATTCTCATCAAGATACTCAACAAACTCGAATTCTGTCACATCGTTGTCGATGTCATAAGTTTCTGTTAACTCGAGATAATTTTTAACAGACATTTTATTTTATTAGATTATATAAAATTTTATTGCCGCACTGTTACTTTAGATATTAATTTTTGTATGATCTGCTCGCTCTTTGGTGATAATAATTTTTTTGTTGTTATTATCATAGCTTTTTGAGTTTCTTTTGTTGGAGCGATTTCTGAGATAGCTTGTTTTATTTCAGATGCAGTCGGTGGATCACCTTTTATTTTATCAGCTATTTTTTGTCCCACCGCAGTCCCAGCGGCAGATGCAGCCCCAGTTGCAAAAGCTTTACCAGCGTCAAAAGCAATTGGTGCAACTTTACGTGTTATACCCATAATATTTTCAATAACTTTAGTAAAAATATTTCCAAAAAATCCTCCTACTATTTTTCTTTGATAAACTTTTTTTCTTTGTTTCATTATATTTGATGTTGCATAATTTTTACTTTTGCTCACGTAGATGTAAATAATAAGTTACAACTTCATTATTCAATTCCAACTGTTTTCCTGACTGATCTGTCAACTGCATTATTATACTTGATATTTGATTTTCAACATTTAAAGGATAATAGATAATATCTCGTGGAGTTATTTGCATGAGAGAACCTGGCGGAACTTCAGGTGTGAAACTGTAAATCGTTTGACCTTTGCTACCTTTTGATGTATAAGAGCCAGAAGCAATAGAGCAGTTTACTAATATTGTATTTACTTCTGATATATTTACTGGCAGTTCACTGTCATATGTAATAGGCTGATCAAGTGCAGTGTAAGTTTTTTCAGTAAATCCTAACAGTTGTGCAATACTTCTTTCTCTTGGTTCAAGACTGATTACTATATTTTTCAAAGTTATCCTAGTTCGCAATGTGTTATAATTTGCTGCCAATTCAAAATTATCAGCCACACCGTCAGCTTTTGTGATGAGCTCTTTGATTGTCTTGTTTAGATCAGTAATATTATAAGCTCCTTGCGGAATTTTTATTTTTTTTGTTGTTGTAGATATTGGAGATGTTGTAATCATAGTAAAATACATTTCATCGTTAACATCATTTTTCACGTTAGGTATAGCATTCCAGCAAGTACAAGAAATTAATCCAATTTCATATTGTTTTGTAGGATCTAGTTGGATAGGTGAAATATAATTTACTGAAAAATTTGCGCTATCTATCGCAGACTCACTAGAGTTTAGTAATAATGTTGTTTGCATTCCTTTAATATTATATCATTTTACAAAATTAAGTCGCCGCGATTAAGTCGCGGTGTAAAGTTTCATATTTGTCAGATGTTAATAATTCACTCGATCTTAGATGATCAAGTATGTCAATGATTTCATTATCAAGTTCAACACTAACATTCCCAGCTTCCTTTGATGATATTAATAATAATTAATCTACCTATCATTTCAGTAGTTGATTTAAATATTTTTACACCAGTTCCTGTTCTTACTTCTCTACTTTTCTCTACACGAGTTTTATCAAAAGTAAAAAATTTCCTTTTCAAACTCCACCCTTTACCAAAAGGTTTTAATCTACTATTTTCTGCTGTGTTTTAAACGTGAGAGCAATAACACCGTTTCACATTCTTTCATAAAGTGGAATCATATTATCAATCTCTGTAACCGTGTTTAATTCATCTTTAGCAGCAGCTCCGTCTTTAAATATTACATCTAATCTATCGAGTAATGTTTGATATTCTACATCAGTCCACTTGCTTATATCATCAATACCCCTTATATTTTCATTCCTTAAAAAATCATCATATTCACTACCTTTTATCTCATCATTTGCTCTTTTTATAAAATAAAATCTTTGATCTCCAACTTCCATAAACTTTACAGTAAGCTCACCAACTCTTTGTTGCTCCTCTTTGATATCTTTTATATCTCCTGATAATTTTTTTATAATATTTGTTATTCCTTGCGTTGTTAACTCTGCTAATCTTCGCTCAAGTTTCAGCGGATTGTTTATCAATCGATCTGTTTCAGCTTGTCTAGCCGCAGGATCAGCTATATTTGCTGTAAATGCCTCAATCAGTTTTCTTTTTTCTTCATCAGATCTAGTAACAAGTTTTGCAGCAGCTGCTTCCTGTTGTTCTTTAACAATTCCAACCAAGCCTTTTTCCTGCAGTTGTTTAAGTTCTTCTTCTGACAGTGGTTTAGTTTCAGGTTGTTTTCCAAGTAGTGCTTCAGTAACCGGCTTGAAAATTGTAGCTGTTGCTTCTGTAGCGGTTACTTGCCCACGTCATGCTTGTTGTACTTTTTGCTTAAGCGATGTCTGAGATTGAGCAAGTTTTTTTTAGATCTTCTATGTGTTGTCTGTATCTTGCTCGATTGCCCATTATTATTATTATAAATTTTATAAAATTGAAACCCTTACTGTAAGTAAGTGTCAACACAACAGCGAAACATTTTAGTTGGATCATTTGTAAGTTTATCAAATAAGAAAAAGTTGTATTTATATTTTGCAGCATGACGGTAAAGTTCAATACACTTATCTTTTGTCACGTCACCGCATTGTTCGCTTACAATATTTCTAACGTCAACATTGTCCAGTCCTGGAAATAATATAAAACAACCCGTATTTTGCCGAATAAATCTGTCAACATTATACAATCCTTGAGCGAGATAAACAGAATTACATTGTTTGTTACGTGACAGTGAGAAATACGATCTTATTTTGTTCATCTCCATGTTATTTAGCGGAATATCGTCAAAAACTACTATCTTATGTTCATCTGCATCAAGTTGATTAACTGGAATAAGATCTTCTGGCTGCCTAATTATAAAAAAATCTTCACCAGCCTTAAGTTCATCACGAAGTTTGTCATTATAATCGCTTAATAACTCATACTTATCTTGCTGTGGATTGATTGTGTAAATATAGACTCTATCGTAGTTAAAATTATCACCAAGAAGCAAGTTCATAAGCAAATTTGTTTTTTCCTGATCCAGTTCGCCCAACAATAAGATAATGACAATCAGGAAGTTCTTTGTTATGTTTGTGTTTCACCAGCTTCTCTGTATCAAAGTTTAATAGCGACGATTTTGCCATTTTGTATAATATTAAACTAGTGTTGATAATTTTATCTAAGACAGTAAATAATGAGTTACTATACAAAATTTGGAACACTATCAGGAGATTTATCCACAAAAGGTTACCAAGTTGACTTATCCAAATATGCAACTCTTGATCAGCTCAAAAATGAAATCAATAATTTACTAAATCTTACCAGTGTAGAACCAGATGAAGTCGTCATTTTCTAGGACAAAGAAAGACGATTAAAAACGAGTGATGTAAAACTGCCAGATGTACTTGTACGAATTCCTAATGCGGTTGCTGATAATATCATGACTTTTAACAATCAAGGTAAGATACAAGATTCTGGTAGGTCAGTAAATGATTTTGTTAAAAAGCTGGTGATTTATTTAATGGGAATATTGTTATGAACCAGAACAAGATTACAGATCTTGGATATCCAACTACAGATGGAGACGCTGTAACTAAGAAATATGTCGATGATCAGGACGTTCCAATCAGTAATGAAATAACAGCGCTCAAAAATGAATTTACCGGTCACGTAAAAACGTTTTTAAATTTTCGTAGAAACATAAACACGCTTAAAGATGTTTTTTGGGAAATCCATCAATTTTTAACATTACACTCGCTAATATTAACACAAAACTCAATGATATTAACACAAAACTCAATATTATTAGTGGAATTCCTAATATTGTTGAGAAAACGAGTATGGTTAAAATTCCTCACAAACAGATTAAAAATATTGTGTATACTGTTGATACTGGTTATACTGGGTGGACACCAAAAAATAATTCTATCAAATATATTGCAGAAGTTACCGGTGTGTATAGATTGTCAGTGCTTAGCAGTGCAGAGTTTAGAATATCTACCAAATATCTATTTCGTCATCCAAATGATGACTCATCTGGAGGATTATCTGTAATAATAAACAACAATTCGAAAGAAGAATTTGTACTTGAACCAGTTGATAAAACTTTAAAATTAGAAATTTTTCTCTGGTGTTTGGAATTTATAGCTGAACAACCAGCTCTTATTATAGATTAACCAAACATAGGACTATGTGAACTAATATTATAATGAAAAGAAGTATAGTTGATTTCAATCATATTTCAAAAGATATTTCAAAACAAGATGTAGACGCATTAATACAATACTATAAATATTATCATAAAATACTTTGGTGCGTGAAAAAATGTTACAAATACTACAACAAGATCCTTCGAGTAATATCTTATCTACCCTTGTTAATGACCAGTTCTGGTATAATTTCAAGTGGGGTATCATTAAATCCTTTTTTGTTAATCATATCCGCTATTGGTGTTTCACTTACAGCGGCGTGTAAAAAAGTAGAACCAAGACTTTTGATAAAGAAGCACGGTTGTTTAACATCAATTAAAACTTACAAGAAACTACTTGATCAGATCCGGTCTTACCTACGAGGAGTTAAATATAATATGGATGATTTATTACGTGAATTTCGTATTATTGACAATATGTTAACAGATATTCTACCAATGAGGGTTAGCAAGTATGAAATAAAATATCACAAAAAATATGAGTAACATAAAATTTTATCTAAACTTAAGATATAATATAACTAAAATAATATCATTTTCATTCTAATGCTAGTTTAATTTCCGCCTTGTTAACTGAAACGTTCTAATGCATAGTTTAATTTTCATCCTGTTATCGGATAAAAAATTTGTGGCAAAACCTATTTGCCGTCTTTAGAATAATCATATTCCACACATACGCTGTTCTAACAAATTCGTCACTTCTGTTGACAGAGCTTATCGCATTCCAACACCTGTTGTTTTGTCTGGTTACAAAATACCTGTCTACATAGTAGTAGTATAGGGAAATGAGGGTTTTGGCGGGGGTGGGGGAGGAGGTGTTGGAGGGGGTGGGCCAAACCCCTCATTTTCCTATACTACTATTACTCAGCTGATCAATAATATAGACACAAAACTTGATAATACAGCAGTTGCAAAACAGTTTCCCAAAGCTAGCACTGTATCCGCCCTTGACCTGACTAAATGTTAACTGACTGATATATCAACCAGGAAATGGAACTGTATTGCGGAAGCTAACTTAATAATGTAAAACTAGTCTTTTACCCGTGGCTAATTTAGTCAAAAAGGCATGACTCCGTTCCGAACGACTAACCACAAACTAATCAATTTGCTTGTTATTTCTCACGTGTGATCTACATTAAATTTGAGAAATTTACGTTAACAGATATATTAAAATTAAGGCTTATATCTGACACGCAAGAACTTCGCAGTTTTCCTCCTCTGTAAGTATTAACTTGGTTACACAAATCTGAGACATTCAGTTGTACAGGACGTATTTTTTCAAAGTAGGCCTATATGATTTGTGCCGAGAAGTAAAACATCAGAAAATTCGTTAATCACAATATTCATAATGTCAACATATTCTTTATTAAATATTTGACAAAACATCTACAATGTGCAAAACTATATCCTATGCATTTTTTTCAAGGATTTATTTGAAACATTATTTAAGTTGATGATAACCAGTCCAGATCCATCCTTTCGATAATACAAAGATCAACAACCGATTTGTACTATCCTGTAGAAGAAACAAAAGATATGTTCGATCAGAAAGAAAATGGCATATTCGTTTCATTCGTTTGAATGAAGAAATTTTTTCAGATTATAATGCTGAACAGAACGAAGTGTAATTATATTCACCACATCAATATAAATTATCGGTACAACGTGCAATACACTATATCACTAAACTGCAGATCCACCTGAACCTAAATTCAGAAACGTATGACTCACCTTTTCTGTATATATATAGGTACACGATAAACGTTTGCACATACTAATGAATCTAACTAAGCAAAGAAGCACTATCTGCCTTTATCGCTAAGAAAAATATTTGCCTTCCGTATTTCAGATTTCTCTTCCTTAAAACACAATGTTGTTTGTTTCTAATTGAATCAAATCTGTCTCAAAAGAGTCTTTTATACAATTCACGACACAAAACAAAGCAGTTTTGTGTTTAAGATATTTTCCTTGTGGTCCCGAAATTTATCCTACCTTTAGGGCAAAAGAATAGTAAAGTTTCATGAAAGTAAGATAGCTGTGAATGATTAGCTCTGTGTGTGTGTGTGTGTGTGTGTGTGTGTGTGTGTGTGTGTGTGTGTGTGTGTGTGTGTGTGTGTTGGTAGCGTTTTCCCCATATGTTACACTTAACTGAGAATGGCCTGAGAGGTAAATGAAACGTCATGTAAAAGATTACATCTTGCAGCTTAACGAATCAAACAGCTTTTTTCATATCACGAGTTATTCGCATTAACCTTGGGGCATTGACCTTGTCATACACGTTAAACCCGGACCTATATTTGTTAGGTGAGAACGTTTGTGCTTTCCATTCCTCGGTAAATATCTACTTCATTTTGCATCATGTATCTCAGATATTGAGTTGTACTAAGATGTCTGAAACATTTTATATCGGTATTTGCTTCGAAGTTTCAAATTTGTGCTGAAGGAACAACATTAGCAGACAAAAAAAAGTATTTTTTCATGTAAGTTGTACTAATTTTCTGTCACTGTCAACATCATAAACATTATCATCGTCATTTTCTTCTTCTTCGCATATCGCCGTCCTGTATATTTACATTATATGGAAATGAATTAAATATCCTTTCCCAAATTTTCTTATTGACTTGAAGAGTATTATAGAAAGTAGTAAAAGGTTAGTAGATCAATCTCATACATGTACCAAAATGGCCAAAATTTTCAAATTTTCTCTTAAAATGTATGATAAAAGAATCGTCACACCCCCACCCCCACCGTGAAAAATTACCTTTTTGGCATTTAGATACAGTATTTCGTGCTGTTTCATTTAAATAAATGTTAACGTGCTGTCCAGCCCAAATCTATATTTTGTATCACAACACGTATAGCAACAGTCTGCATCATCATGTGGTGAAAAAAAAGATAGTGAATAAAAATGAAACAGGCGATGCTTTTAATTTCTAAAGTCCTACTATAAGATCTCATACTTTCAATACTTAGAGGTTTAAATGTTATATGACAATTTATAGGGGCCCCGAGTGGCCGAGTGGTCTAAAGAACTGACAGTTACGGATCACTGACATCTCACCTCTATCTGCTTGAGTTCGAGTCTAAACTCGGCTAAAGTGGGTAAGTGAGAAAGCCTGCCAGTAGCTTCTCATGGATTGGTGGTTCTTCCCAGGGTTCTTCAGGTTTCCTCCTCCACCATTAACACTGACCGCCTATCTTGTGCTGAATAAATGGTGTTAAAGTATACAACAACAACAACAAAAACAAATGGGTAAGAAACATTGTTGACTATTAATCAAACAAAATATTATTATATTTATACTACTATGTCCTTGCTAGCCTAGCTATTACAAAATATATACTCTGTTTGGAATTGGCTAGATATCTTCTTCGTTTAATGAAATAGCAATTTTGTTTCTTCAAGGAATCTTCAATATTTACTTGTAAAAAAGTGCTTGATGAGATTCATAATGAATAATCTATCAAAGTACAGGCAGAAAGTAATATCATGTAAGTACTTTACTTCTCAAACGCAAAGATGCTTTAAACATATCAAGTAATAAATAGCCTTTCCATACTGATAACGAGATTACAAAAGATTTAGTCAGAGAAGTAGCGTTATTGTACTGTTAGAACAACATATAAAGTCGCCGACCTAATGTTTATCTGCATCACGGTTAGCATGGCTACATTTTCAGGCAATATAGGTGTAACAGCAGACTGATTATGTGTAGAAAAGATGACTAGCAGTGTATTTGTTTCTTTGGCTTACGGTATTTGGTGCAAAATAATTATGGTAAGTCTTAAAAAGTGAGATGTAATAGTAATTTAGTATATGCTAAATCGCACTGAAAGCATGACACGCGAAACTATTATTGATAAGGAAATCAATCGTGACCATTTTATTTTGATAATCAACGGAGGCAATTAAGTTAATGAGTTGATGGAGAGGAACCTTAAAGAAAAAGGTCTTTTGAAGAGGTAGGGACAAACTAAAGAAGAAAGATGTTTTAGAGAAGTTTTGAGCGAACAGAAAATTTATACTCAGAAACTAGAGGAATTGAAATTGCAAGAAGAAGGTTTTCTGAAATATTCATAACCCGGACGAGCCACCAATATTTTGTTAGAGTCTGAGCTCTTAAAATAAATAACAGAAAAAAGTAAATACAACAGAGCTTTGTAAAATTTTACAAATAATTTATATCCCAGAATACAAAGGAAAAATGAGAAAAACAAACATAAGGTACTGCGAACTGAATCCAAAATTAATCTAAGAATTAAAGACACAAGTACTAGTAATAAAAATTCTTGAATTCTTGAATAAAATTCAGTTCAACTCCCGAAGAGATCATATACTGAAGGCTATGACGTGTTGTTATAGCCTACATAGTACTGATGTGTTAACATTCTCTTGTTAAAGTACATAATTATTATTCCAGGTTTGAATTCAGTATAAATTCAAATGAATGTCTTATCAAAGAAATTTGTCAGGACACTTTAGTATTTCCAGAGAAAATAATCAATTGAATTTAATAATTTGAAGAAAATAAAATTCAGCCCAAACTGGTCACAACATAATACAACTTGAAGTGCTAGATGTTAAAGCACAACTGGTAAAATCCTCACAGTCACAAGATAATATAGTTCTCTGTTTAACCTCAGGTCACAATAACATTATCTAAAAACAACCATTACCTAATGGAAAAAATAAACTAATGAGTCTTGTTTAATTATCTCCAAAACCCTAACCTTCATCAACATAATTACTCCTTGATTACCTGAATAATATTCCTGATAATAAGCTCATGCACATAGAGAATAATGAAGCTATTTTAGTTCTTTACATAAATGACATACTTAAAAAATATTAAAAAGTCAATAGGGTCAAACAGAAATGAACTCAAATTTGGACATGGTCAAGTACAGCATACAATGTTAAAGTTAAATAGCATTAATGAAATAAAAAAAACAATTAAACTAAGAAACAATTAAATTAAATGTACATAACGGAAAATGTACGTTTATTATTTTTCAGCAAATGGTACAACGATGACGCTGACACGAAAGTTCAAGTTGGTTCTTGGAGTAACGATAATTATATTAGTAACAACGACGCTGCTTAGCTGTATTTATCAGTCACTGCTAACATGCAAATGGAAAAACACATTTGCATGTGTTTCTGATGTACAACTCAGGATCATAGCTATTGTTGGAAATCGAGCAATGTCTCTTAAAAGACTTTTGAACTCATTAAATAATGCATCATATTTCGAAGACAATGTTGTTCTTGACATTTGGATTGACAGATCCAAAGATGGAAAGGTGGATACGCAAACGTTAGAGGTGGCGAATTCCTTTCAGTTTCTTCACGGTACAAAGTATATACACATCCAGCCATCACATGCAGGTGTATACGGACAGTGGATTTACACATGGAATGTAAGTGATCATTCCCCAGAAATAGCTGTTATACTTGAAGATGACATTGAGGTTTCTCCTTTATTCTACAAATGGTTAAAGATAGTCCACACAAAATATGATAATTATGATAATATAAACGGATATTCGTTGCACGGCAGATGCGAAAATCATGCGCTAATTGAACCAAGAAAAAAATATATCAATGTTCCTAAAAACAACACAGTTTTTCTCTATCCAGCATTCAATACTTGGGGATTTTCACCACATACAAGGCATTGGCTACATTTCGTGAAATGGGTGACATTAAAAAGCAATGATACTGCATTTAAGCCGTCTATTGCAAACATTGAACCAACCATAGCATACGAGATTGCTCGAAGTAAAGGAACAGAGGCTAATAATTGGGATTTTTTGCATCTATATCATGCATATGAACACAAACTCTTTACTGTGTTTCCAAATATTCAAGGTAAGATTCGCTTAGCATTTCTTTAATTTGTAACACGACGTACAGACTATTAAATGCGAAGCAATAACCTTTACATCAACGTTTATTTATTGAGAGTGTGAACATATATTTCGCCTCGTCGGAAAATGGGCTCGAAATGCAAATATTGTTTTTTAAAAAAAAGATGTCAATGACAACAAGAACGTTTTTGACAAAATGCCTAATTCTTTAAGAAAGCAATATCAGTTTAATTTAAGTTGTGCACAGCTGACTTATACAAACATGTATTTAGAGTAAATAACATCATATATCGCATGTGTCCATAAAATGATTATTTCCATAACCACTGTGGGCTTACTAATTAAATGCTAATGTTTAAAGTAAATAATACGAAGCCATAAAGCGATTGTTCCCATAACCACTGAGAGATTAGAAATCTACAGCTCAGGTTGAATTGTCTTTCTTAATGCACTAGTTTCACATCTGTTTTAGGTGACAAAGGATTGTCCGTTCATTGGATGGAGAAAGGACTTCATTACCCAGAGAACACAGACAAAAGACCCTCGGGAGAACTTCTTCAAGACTGGATTCTTAAAATTGAATCGTTGCCTGATAGTCCATTATACTTTGACTTTGCTGGAAGAAACATTAACCCCAAGAATTATCAGTGGCCGTGATAGCAATAAATATGCGTTACGTTTCTATATCAGGCAAAACATGGAATATGAATTATGACAATGAGCTTAAAATTTATAATTGAAAGTAGGATAGTGTAAATACATGTACAATGTGTGGAAATATGTAAAGGACATAAATGATATATTTATTCTTAAATAATAACTTAAGTTTATATTTTTATTTATGCATGCCGTTAAATAATGTTTAATGAATCTTTCTTCTATTTCATACTGTAATATATGGCATTTTACTCGTGTTATTTTAAGCACATGTTATTAGTAAAATATCCCAATGTCCAATCTAAAAAACGTAGATTATATTTCCTTGACTGAGAACTCTTATGATCATATTTATATATTATATATTTTTTACTTTCAGGATGAAAGCTAAAGTTCATGCGCAATTAATGACTTCTTACTTTTAAGGCATGCACAGCGCCACATTTGTCATAACATTTATAACAGACTTTCATGATATGAGCATTAAGCAAATTTAAAATACAGGGAAGATGAATTTAGTTATTAAATATCACCTTTACCATAAAAATATTTATTGTAACAAAAAAATGAATATTGGGATATAAAATTTACATGTCAGCTTGAGACCAGCGTACAATTCATGCAAATATATTTTCTAGTTTATTACCTGAAATACAAGACTGTTTCCCTCTTTTGATGTGCAATTGAGCATATTCCTAGTATTTCAGCGGAAGACCGACTCAATTGCACCACCTAAATTCGATTTATTATTTTAATATCTAAATACATTATCTAAATTCAATTTATTTGTTTATTTATTTTTATAAATATTCATTTATTCTATTCAGAATTCGATTTATTCCTATTATTTGTGCTTATTTGTTATCTACAAAATAAATATAGGGTGTCTGCATATTTTGTTTTCATGCAAATAAACATTCAAGTGTGAGTGGAAGAACTGTTTGACTTTCTCTTAATGATTTTTTTCATGCCTTTAAATGTTGTTTTTTATTCTCATAAACCTTCAAGAATTTTTTTTCGTTTGTGGTGACCTTCAAGTTGCGAGGTTTGCTTATTGAAGTCAACATTATCAAACTTGAACGATTGTTCTAAACACTGGTTACGCTCCAGAAAATATCGCCAAATATGAACGAATGGTCTAGACACTGGTTATGCTCCAGAAAATATCGCTGAAAAGTGAAATGAAACAGATTTACAAACTATACATAAACGTTTTGCAGTTGCATCCATCTTTTTTTCAAATATACTTTCAAAATGTTTTATTCAAATCGCGTAAACAGACGCATTATTGTATAATATAGCGAAAAAGCACATTACCTGAAAGGCAATATAACACCAGTAAATGCAAAGAACAACCAGAAGATCCCAAAGAAAATAAAAATACAAGAAAAATCTCAATATAATATTACAAAGAAGCATTATTTTCTCTAGGTTGTAAAATCATACTTTGCTCAAATATTCCACTTCTCGGTTTGAATGCTGAAATTCTATGTATCAAAAGCAACTGAAATGGTACGAAATTGAATATGGCTAAGTCACGAATAGAGAGACATATTCAAATGCACTGAATCATCATGTGATTGTGTTGAAAAGGTAAATGTATACACTAAGCAAAAATTACAAAGGTCGGCGCGGAAAGTCAGATAAATGGCCAAGCATTTTCGAGAACGAAGAATCACATTTTATGTTTATTTCAAGGCAAAGGACTCAAATGAGGAACGGTTCCAATCACAAGACGGTGCGCTAAATATCTATTTGCATACTGATGTGTTATGGTGAAACCAAATTGCATTAAAATGTTCGTTCTTGCAAGTCAGACTTTCCAATGTACTATGAAGGCTATCCAAATGCTCCATCTTGGAACACGAGACCCAGTCTGTAACTAGGTGAGAGAAAGGAAATATCTTATCACTATATGATGTTTCTAGCATTATTTAATAGTATAGAACCGTCCAATTGTGCCTTAAGAACTCACATCCATGACAAACTCAATCATGCTGGCATAAACTTGACAACATACGATGGTTGAAAGTAGTTCAATCTCTATCATAAGTTGTGGTCTATAAAATACATTTGTAGAAGTGAATATAGCGTACATGATAACAAGGATGACATAGGTATGGTCTTCTTCAATGTCGCCAGTGCATTTGTTCGTGTTTAAAATAAAGTTCTAATGATATTTGAAAGTGCAGGGACATCGATACTGCCGAATCAATAAGACAATCTGTCGCTGCTACCTAACCTGTGTTTTTTATGCCCGTAATTATTTATTAACTTAAGAAAATTATTTCTTCGAATCTATTTGAACAGATTTCATACCGTTACGAATTGAATTTTACCCTGAGTCATAAAAGATCATCAGATCAGAAAGGAACACCATCGAAATGATGTTCTCACTTAAACACTGATAAAGAAGTGCAAGAACATAGAAGGTCACTATACATAGACTTCACTGATTTCACATAAGCCTTCTACCTTGCGAGCAGAAGTGTGTGTGTGTGTGTATATGTGATTTGAAATTTTTAGTGTAGCTTTAATACTTTTTCAATAATATCGTTACGATGTATGCAGTGTTGATGTTTATAGTGATGTCTAACACTGGGGCATCTTGCCGCAGACATGTAGTAGTAAAGGATAACTAGATTTCTAGCCCAAACCCTATTTTTACCCCTTTTCACTATCCGAACAATTATAAATTACCCACCCTTTTTAACTAAAACTCTTACCCCACCCCTTTTCTCAAAATGATAACCAGGTTTCTAGCGCAAACCCTATTTTTACCCCTTTTCACTGTCAGAACAAGTATAAATTACCCACCCTTTTTAACTAAAACTCTTACCCCACCCCATCTTCTCAAAATGATAACCAGGTTTCTAGCGCAAACCGAATTTTTACCCCTTTTCACTGTCAGAACAAGTATCAATTACCCACCCTTTTTAACTAAAATTCTTACCACACACCCCTTCTCAAGACTTCTAACGCAAGATACAAATGACCCCACATATGTCATTACAAATATTTTATACAACAATCTATTTTACAGGTATGAAGCTAGGTGGTCGTTAATCATCATTGTGTACAAGAATGCGTCGAATTATTACCTAAGCCTCCTGACTGCCTCCTGTCTATATTGTTGTCTAGAAGCCGTTGTGTACATGCTTTACATTCCAGGTAGCTCTATTCTTCAGTCACATAAAGATGACTACTGTATAATCATATAGAGATCGCGTGATTGTGTAGAATTTGCCAGAACAAGGAAATACTGTAATGCGCATGCGTGGAATTTGCCAGAACAGGAAACACTGTAATGCGTGGAATGTTCTAAAACAAGGAAATACTGCAATGCGCATGCGTGGAATATTCTGGAACTTGACTAAACGCCACATATAAAAGGCAAGATGCGCTTAATAAATCAGTCTTAGGCAGGAGCTTGACCAGGTAACAGCTATACTGACATTCACAGAGCGAGGATGGTAAGTGATATTATTCTATACCTCATTACCAATGATTAATGTTTCAATTGTTGATATTAGAAATATTTCATTATCACTATGATAGAGACTAAACTTTACTTTTCCACTCACACAATGACGGCATTCGAACACATCTTTTATTTGTGGTTTGTTTAGAGAATATTTTTTGTCGATAAAATATATTTTTGACCGATCGAGATCAATTGTAAGTTTAGTATATTTTTTCTGGCTAATCGGACTGTGAAATGTTTTAAATTCCGCTAGCAACTTTTAACACAATTGTTCGAAATAATTGAAATACTCGCTGTTATCATATCTGATGAGTAAAAGTTTTAGTCACGTATTCCACTAAAACATATACCTGATGTTTCATTATTAAATTCACTTGTCAATTGTTTGCCATTTTTCATTAGATATTTAATCTTGCTATTATAGCTATTTGTTACTGTCAAATTTTCAAACATTATTTCTTAAGTTTAGATAAAATTTCAATCAGTAATGTCAAGTATAGATCTGTTATCATGACAATACCCAAGTGCAAGTGTATCTACTCCATTTTCACAATAACGTTTGTCATCAAAATTACACAATCCACGTTTGATAATGACATCTGTTTCGAGCTTATGATGATTAGTCCGAATTGCCATAGCTCTTATAAAACTAACACCACCATCAAGCGCATACTTGTAGTCATCAAATTTCATAAACTTTTTAACAAAATCGCGAGGCAGACCTTTCGCTTTTTCGTTATTTTATTATTGTCTAATAATACGGCATACATTTTGCTGCGTAATCCGATAAAGTATTTGATAGCGCTCGAGTTCATTTCATCTTTGAACTTACCAATAACCTTTTTATTTGTGTCGTCATGAAATTTACTGTCACGTGGGTAATCGGAAAATCAAACAGATGTCGATTATCATACATGTCCTGATAGATGTCCTCCCATTCGATTTCATATACGAGCGAATCAGTATCAGTAAACAATAATCTACTAGCAGGCCACTGAATTTTAGCAAAATTATAATGAAAATCGTACATCAGCCACTTTGATTAATCTAACACTGAACCTCCAACGTAGATCGGCTTGTTTAGTTTTAGATTTGTCTTTCTTCTTTGAATTGCAACAAGATTCTCATTAAATATTTTCATGCTCACAAAATCATCGTCTGACACAAGTTTGTTTCTGCGATTGATATCATTAACTAGTTCGATATTTATGCGTTTCCTAATATTCTCCATCGTCTTACCAAATACGGAATTGTTCATCAGTTTAAAGAAGTTTTTCTCAAAATCTGTTTTTTGCTGCAGCTCTTCTTGAAGTGCTTGAGTTAATATAACCTCTCATCCACGGCGACTGATTAAAGTTTAGTACACGATGAACTTTTCTCAACACAAGACCAGCATCGACTGCTAGTTTTAAAACTTTGCAATGCAAAACATAATTCCGTTTATGAAGCAAATTTGGTACTAGTTTCTTGACCATGGAATGTTGCCTTGGTGATACTAACGCTTGTTGTTCTTCTGATAACAAACTATAATCTATAACCATCGATTCCGTGCAGAAAGGATAATCGTTATGCAATTTGTGCAGCCAAGTTGGATAATCAAGATCAACTTCAACGAAATATGAAACATCTTCGGGTATCTTTTTTTCTGTTTCAGATAGAAATCGATCTGTCGTGATCCAGTGAAATCCACCAAGAGGCAGTGGTTCTGCTATCGAACCACCGTACAAGTTGTTACAATCTAGATAAATTATATAATTCGAAGGGAGCTCAGGGTTATACTTTTTCAAATATTTGTTGTTTGCTTCAGCATATTTCTTCGTTATCAAGCTAATACCGCCTCTGATACCTTTTTCGATAAAATTGAACATATCAACGTCAGTCGGTAATTCTAACCTTACCTTACTAAACTTTAGCAGAGCAACCCATGACAGCCCAGGGGCAGAATAATACCAGCAAGGATCTAGTCCGTTATTGTTATAACTCACTTCTCGAAAACTTTCAAAAACATCTGCTAATAATAACATGTCAGTTTTCAAATACAAATCATGATAATCACCAAACGTCTCACAATCAAGCTCTTTCCAGATATCTTGTGCATGCTTGTACTCGTCATCGCTTATATTTTCACTTTTAAGTTGTGAGTAAAATTTGTCTTTGTCAGGTAAAGATGTTTCATCAAATTTACTCCAATCGTTGAGATATTCGTATGGAAAAATTCCTTTTTTAGTTAGTAGATTAAATTTATCTCCAAAACAGTCTCTTAGGTTATCAAATTTACTACAACCTTTTACTAACTCATCTAATGATGCTGCCATAAACTGCAGGCTGTCAATGAAACGCAATTTACCTAGCGTAACTGACATATACTTTTCAAAATTATTTGGAATGCATTTGATGATGTTATCGAGTTTTAGACGAGCTTTTACATCAAGATCACCAAAAGCTTCTACTATAATGTGACTATCATATCCTCGAAAATTGTGGAGAATAACAGGAATTAAATCTGGAGCATGAAATTTTAAATTACACTGATCATGAGCCGCTCCACGGTACTGTCCGGTATAATGACAATGGTCATGTACTTTTTTGCTATCATCAAAAGCTTTTTAACAAATATAACAAATTTCCGCTTCCTCATGATCGGATTCTTGTTGAGGTGTTAATTTAATCATTGGCGTTACTCTTTTCAAAGGATAATTAATATTATCAACTTCGTTAGTCAACTGCTTGAGAAGCCAGACAGCTGGATTTGTACCACGATATAATTTGATTGGTTTAGATAATCTAGAATCAGTACAACAAACTATCTTATACGCTACTCGACACGGAACATGATTTTGAATTTTTCTTGTACTCGATTGATTAGGAATATTTTCTACGCCAAGTACAGATTGAAGTAAACGCTCAAAATCAGCGTATATGACGATTCGCTCGTATATGAAATGGAATGCGAGGACATCTATCAGGATATGTACAATAATCGACATCTGTTTGATCTTTCTGATTACCCACGTGACAGTAAATTTCATGACGACACAAATAAAAAGGTTATTGGTAAGTTCAAAGATGAAATGAACTAGAGAGCTATCAAATACTTTATCGGATTACGCAGCAAAATGTATGCCGCATTGCTAGACAATAATAAGATAAGAAAAAAACGCGAAAGGTCTGCCTCGTGATTTTGTTAAAAAGTTTATAAAATTTGATGACTACAAGTACGCGCTTGGTGGCGGTGTTAGTTTTGTGAGAGCTATGGCAATTAGGACAAATTATCATAAGCTTGAAACAGATGTCATTATCAAACGTGGATTGTGTAATTTTGATGACAAACGTTATTTCGAAAATGGGGTAGACACACTTTCACTTGGGTATTGTCATTGTGACTAAAATTTTATCTAAACTTATAAAATAATGTTTGAAAATTTGACAATGACAAATAGCTACAGTAGTAAAATCAAATATCTGATGATGGACGGCAAACAATTGACAGTTGAATTTAATAATGAAACATCAGGTACATGTTTTAGTGAATCACATGACAAGCTAAAACTTTCGCTCATCAGATCTGATAACAGCGAGTATTTCAATTATCTCGAACAATTGTATCAAAAGTTGCTAGCGGAATTTAAAAACTTTCACAGTCCGATTAGCCAACAAAAATATACTAAACTCAAAATTGATCTCGATCGGTCAAACGTATATTTTATCGACAAAAAATATCCTCTAAACAAACCACAGATAAAAGATTTCTTTGAGTCCCGTCGCTGTGTGAGCGGTAAAGTAAAATTTAGTTTCTACAATCGTGATAATGAAGTATTTTTAATATAAACAGTTGAAACATTAATCATTGGTAACGAGGTATAAAATAATATCACTTACCTTTCTCACGTTCTAATGCGTAGTTTAATTTCCACCCTGCACATGTTTTCTGATGAAAAACTCGCGGCAGACTGATCTTGCTGTCTTTAGTCTAGTTCGTGAAGATTCCACGCATGCGCCTGTTCTAAAAATTCGACAACCTCTGTAAGACGCGAGCTTACCTGGATGATTCACCGATTACATGACATCACCTGCACCTGTTGTTTTGTATTGTTATAAAAACACCTGCCTGCACCTGTTGTTTTGTAAAATACAAGACACATGTAGGGTATCAACTTTTGTAGTATAATGACAGAGCTTTTGTTAACTTATCTGGATACCGATCATATACATAACATTATCTAACACTGTAATAACAGAGAGAGGGGGTGAGCTAAAAATCTTACTAATACCTTTGTAAAAAAAAAGGGGTGGGGGATAGTTTAGGATATAGTTTGCATTTGTTTAGAGGAGCAAAAATAGGGGATGAGCTAAAATCTTGTTTCCTTATACTACTAATATAGCTCGCTTCTCGAAAACTTTCAAAAACATCTGCTAATAATAACACGTCTGTTTTCAAGTATAAATCATGATAATCACCAACCGTCGCACAATCAAACTCTTTCCAGATATCTTGTGCATACTTGTGTTCGTCATCGGTGATATTTTCATTTTTAAGTTGCGAGTAAAATTTGTCTTTGTCAGGTAAAGATGTCTCATCAAATTTACTCCAATCGTCGAGATATTCGTATGGAAAATACTCCTTTTTTAGCTAGTAGATTAAATTTATCTCCAAAACAGTCTCTTAGGTTATCAAATTTACTATAACCTTTCACTAGCTCATCTAACGATGCTGCCATAAACTGCAGGCTGTCAATAAAACGCAATTTACCTAGCGTAACTGGCATGTACTTTTCAAAATTATTTGGAATGCATTTGATGATGTTATCGAGTTTCAGACGAGCTTTTATGTCAGGATCACCAAAAGCTTCTACGATAATGTGACTATCATATCCTCGAAAGTTGTGAAGAATAACTGGAATAAAATCTGGTGCGTGAAATTTTAAATTACACTGATCATGAGCAGCTCCATGGTACTGTCCGGTCAAAGGACAAAGGTAATGTACTTTCTTGTCCCTGACGTTGTCAGTGTCAAAAGCTTTTTCACAGATATAACAAAATTCTGCTTGCTCGTGATCGGATTCTTGTTGAGGTGTTAATTTTATCATTGGAGTTACTCTTTTCAAACCATAAGTAATATTATCAACTTCGTTAATCAATTGCTTGAGAAGCCAGACAGCTGGATTTTAATCTCGATATAATCGGATTGGCTTAGATAATCTCGAATCAGTACAACAAACTATCTTGTACGCTACTCGACACGGAACATGATTTTGAGTTTTCCTTGTACTCGTTTGGTAAGGATCATTTTCCACGCCAAGTACAGGTTGAAGTAAGCATTCGAAATCAGCGTATATGACGAAAGGAAGTTTAAGTTTATGATTATAATGGACAAACTGTAACACACTATCTTTTTTAGATGGCATTGTTATTCTTTGTACATCACTAGAGTACTGCAAATGATTTTGTAATATTTCATTGTTAGTACAACCGTGCAAGCAGCGATAACAAAAGAATTTTTTGTTCCTATCCTTATTATACTGTCTACCAACTAGTCGGTTAAAGTTTTTAATCCAAACATAAAAACAGTAAATTTATAGTACATTGTGGAGCTTTTTCTGAAATATATCTCGGATAGACGTTTTCTTTTTTTATCAAATCCGAAAACGTTAATCGAAATATTATTTTGCTTTTTAAACTTTGGTATCTGATTTTCTGCCACTGAAAAGTCAATATCTTTAAAATTTAATCTTAACACGTAACTAATATACTACCTCTCAACGCGACCAGCGTCTCTTTCAGCTGGAAATAGCGTGGAAAGAACAGCCCATTTGGAACATTTGTTATCGACTTTTTTATGTTTATACATTTTTTATTTTTTATTTTTGGTGGCAGGTCGATGTACGAACTACCGCGTAATGCGTCATATTTCATCGTGTGAAACAAAATTTCTTTAATCATTTCAAACTTCCAACCCGAACCCAAATCGGTAAATTCCTCTATTTTTTCAAATTTCTTGGTGCATTTCATTAACTAGCGATAAAAGATCAGTTCCAAGCAAAACACGTCTTGATTTTGCGTTGATATAAGGATCTGTAATTTCCTTGTCAGTCGATTGTGCCGTCACAAGTAGTTTTGAAAATATCACTTGATATTGTACCAATAATCTTAAACTTTTGTGTTTCTTTAGCTCATGTTTTATAGTTGTCTGTAGCAGGTTGTAACGATTTGTTGCAATAAAATTTACTAAAACATTTTCATTATCAAATTTAAAGCTATTTTCAAAACCTGCAAAAGCAGTCGCTATTTTATCAGGTTCTCCCATAAGGCTCTTCTTGGCTATATCACGCAATTTCAACATTGCTATACTACAGTGTAATATAAGGATCTTCTTGACTATATCACGCAATTTCAACATTGCTATACTACAGTGTAATATCTGATTGATTGTTTGATTGATAACAGCGCATGCGCTAGGTTAAAAAATCAATTAGAGTTATAAAAAAATTGCTATTAGTGTAAATGTTACAAAATCTGACAAGCGCATATGAACAAGAGTGTTATCACATTCACCTAAAGTATAACCTATATGCTGGAAATTAACTTGGTTCTGTTATTAACATCAAAACTGGAATATCTTTTTGCAAAGCAACGTCAGCGGGTTATAAGATTAGCATAAAAGGAGATAATGATGAGAGGATTGCAATGCTTAAAAATGATTTTATATTTACTTTGTTCTGCGATGATATTCCAGAAGGACAGCTATGTATATCATGTGACCAGTAAAGTCACTGATGACAACATTGAAAACTTATCCTTACAAAACGAATTTCAGCCGCATCCGGTCTTTGTTTTATACGAGGCTAACGATCGCGGTATTATTAGAAACAGAAAAACTAAAAAAGTTCTTTGTACTATGAGCAATATGGGATATATCAGGGTAACTGTTAGAGGATTATCGACAGATCAACTTCATTATTATGGTCATAGGTTTGTTTACGAGGTGTTTAACGGATCTATACCCGATGGTGTGGTTATTAATCACATCAATGACGTAAAGACTGACAATCGATTGAAAAATCTAGAAATAGTTACACAACAGGAAAATGTGAAAAAAGGACGAGGTGGTGGTATTAATTTTAGATGTCAGGCAAAACCTATTGTTTCGTTAAACCTCGAAACGGACGAGGAGATCAAATTCAAATCGATTTCAGCTGCAGCAAAGCATTATAATATAAATCCCGCAGCAATAACATTTATAGATGATAGAGTAACGAAATAAGCTTTTTGAAGCTAATACGATGCCAGGGGTTTTTTTTTTAGATATGATTAATAATATTTGATAACTCGGTTTTAGTCAAACAATGATGAGCAAATGCTATAACATCATCACGATTAAATTTTAGCGTCGTTTCTGCACTTTCATTAATTTAATTTGTTTCTGCTGCTGTTAGTAATATCTTATGAGAATCACCTTGCATCACAATAACGTCAACGGAATATACACTATAACCCGATAATCAATTTCTTACCGCTTCGGCTAGCTCTGTGTAATTTATTATATTAACTTTTTGGTAATATTTTACCTCGTCAGTCATCTTATCACAACAAATTAGATACAAATATATTATAACATGGATCTGATGAAACGAATCGCTGAACTATACGCAGAAGATACTAATGATAATATTACCAGCGATAATGTTGCCAGCGATAAAATCACAGACAATATTACAATTACTAACAATAATTTATAGACAAATCTGTTGGTTATAGCGAAGATAATATTTTGTATAACAACGAATCTGACGATGATCAAATAGTCACCGTTATTGACAGATTTAATTAAAGCAGAGCAACCTCTGGAAGATATAATAACAAGTATTACATTGCTAAAAAAAATATAAAATTTAATTTTACCGCTGCCAAACAACAACTGTTTTGTCAGCTGATCAAACCTTTCTTACACATCAAAATTCCAGGCCGACAGAAAAATATCTAATTCGATTTCATATTTGTCAAGACTGTTTAATCTGATGACGATCTCTGACCATCGCAGACAATATCTAATATCGTTATGTAAACCGATAAAACGTAAATCTGTCGAACAAAAGTACGAGAAAATATATAATAACATTATTTTATAATTTATTTGGTTCGGATCCAACTGCTAAATTTATCGCTATACCAACGCCATTTGACTAAAGTTTTATTGCTTTTTTCCTAATCACTTTTCAATAACGAAAACATCTTGTTCAGTTTTCTGTAGTACTTGTTCGTAAAAATTAACTACCATCGGTTTCCCTGCCAGATCTTTTAACGCGTATGTTACAGGTATTGTTTAAAGTACTTTATCAACCACAAATACTTCTTCGCTCCAGTTCGGAGTAAATCCTTTTGCAAATACCTTCTTTATCAAAGAAATTCTAACCTTATCACCGACCTTAAATTTATGTCTGCGGTACATGTTTACATTTGCTAATATTGGACTTTCGATAGCATCGATTGGCAATAGTTTAGTGGTTCGATGTTTCGTGTTATTATATTCGCCTACGATTTGAGAAAGGTCATCGATGTACATGTTCGTGTTTTTAGCTGTCAAATGTTTGTGTATTTTTTCGTTTAGCGTGCAAGTAAATCTCTCGACAACAACGCTTTTACCTTCGTTTCCTGTAACGTATTTTTTTTTTTATATTATTTTGTTCTAAACACTGCTCAAACTTTTTGTTAAAAAAAACTCGGATCCGTGATGAGTCCAGATTTTATTCGGTTTTCTTTCTGTACTCGTTAGCGTATCAGTCATTGAAGTCCCTGTCTTATCCGAAACAGGCACACTGAAAGCGTATTTGCTAAAAACATCTATAACATTAAACAAATACTTTTTGTTATCGTTAAACTGAGCCAGATTGGACACATCCACCAAATCTATTGCCGAGATATCATCTACGGCATTAGCAACAACTTTACGTCTCGGAAACTTTTTAGGTCTATGCAGTTCGACTGCAAGATCATCGTATAATTTTTTTCCAAGTCCTAACTTGTATTTCTCTCCAATCATTCCCTGAACAAAACTTCTTTCAAAACGTTCTCTCATGTTTGTTGGCTCCATATCACGTAATTCGTCTAACATCACTTTATCACAATCTGCTTTCGAGTTTTCAAGATCACGATAAAAGTTATCATTACGCATCTCTATTGCATCAACTTGATTATAAGGCTCTTGTCCTGGCAACGGATTATCGTTTTCATCTAGTTGCTGATGAAGGGGATTGTAAGGTCTAGTATACCGATGACCTGGTAAAGTCCAACCGCCTTTTGGTTTTGGTAATTTACCAATTAGTTTATGTATATCTATATCTGTACCTATTATTTCTCTGTTGTTACAACATTGACAGTACGCGACAATTTTATTTTGCTTAAGACACAAATCTCTGTCAAAATCGCAGTTACTTATCATTCCATATTTCTAGTCGTCGGCTTAAAAAATCATCCCTGACGATATCAGAACAACCATCTCCCAGTGACTTTTTCTTTAAAAACATATTTTTTCTTTTTCCAGAGATTGCACAAATACATTTTTACATCGTCCTGTTATTTTTTGTTTTTCTATTGTTTCATTATTATTTTCTGTTTTAGTTCTACACTTGAGACAATATGTTGACATTATTATATTTGTAAATTTAGATAAAATTAATTGCAATCTCATCATTAGCGTGAGAAAGTTGCTTGTCAAACTGTAAAAAAAAACTTTAAAAAATTAAGATTTTCCCGAGACATCTGTCGGATAAACATTATACAATCATATCCGCAAGCAGAAGTTTCAACAGGTTGGAGTTGATTTGATGAATAAAATATTTTTTTTTATAATTTTTGTTCATATATTTGTTATTACATTGCTTGGAGGAAGTCCAAACGAATCAAAATAATTATTATTATAAACTGCTACTCAATGCATGCCGGTTCCGTCATTGAAATCTTGTATATTTATAACACACGAACTTACAGCTGACGGTGCTTTTATTGCTGCAAGTTTATCTTTAGAATAAACTCCTTGAAATCCAGAAACTGGTTTAATTTTATCAATATATCATAATTACTTAGCGGGGTGGTTGTGTTGCCGGTAATGTTAGACCACGTCCGATTCCTAGAAGATTTGGCAGCAGACTTCCCGCTAGTTCCGCCTAAAGTGGAGCGAACGGAAAAATCTGACAAATTGCATTCTATCGCTCGTTCTGGATATTGCTTCGAATTTAGTCTAGCGTATATTCGTCTGACATCAGCGTGGTCAAATATTGCAATATTTTGTTGTTGGTTACCTCGTGGGGCTTGCTGTTGAAATACGACAAATAATTTCCTCGGCAGTTGTTCGCTTCATGTTGTTGTGACCCGCCACGTGTAGTCGGTAGTATTTGAAACCGCTGTCTGATATATTTTATCCTGCTTAAAATAAATTCTGTTTGTATGCTTCATAAGTATGCTATTTATATTTAATTCTGACAATTTAGTGATCGATGGTGTTATACGTGGCATCCACAGAGCAAGTTTGTTTATGATAAACTGTACATCAACCCCTCCAGATCTAAACAAGCAATCGTTTTTTCTGCTCGATCTAAAATAAGAGTATGTTTTACTCCGCGAAATACTATATTATCATCGCGACAAAAGCCGAAAATCATACTTAGTGGAAGCATCATTGTAATCTGACGTGATCCTGCTGCAAGTTCTCTTCGCCTAGCAAAACCTTCGTTATAACGTGGATTTTTTTACGTCAAGTGTGTTAAGAAGCAAATTTAGCATTGCAGTACCGTTTGCATCTGCAGCTGGTGGAGTTATGTTAAGCTTATTAAAAGCTGCCGTTGGGAAACTCTTGTAGCGTCTACATTAGCCCCTGCAGCAGGTGTGACAATATCCAGAGCAGCAGCATTAGCAATAAGAAAATTTCTAACAATTCCAGCATTTTCATCTGCATTAGCTCCGTGTACTATAGCACCTCTCTTTAAAAATTCGGTTGATTCAGCTATACCCCGTCCAGTATCTTTAAACCACATCATGTTCGTTGCAGTTGATCTCGAATAATCATCTGAAAACGAAATAATATTTAAAATTTTCCTTGCAACTTGTAGATGACTTGAAATATCTTCTATAGTTTGATTGGTCAGTTGATATCGAGCACTTTTGAATAAACACCAACCGTTATTTAGAATAGCTACTTCTGCTCCAACTGTAATTGCAGCAGGTGGATTGGCTACTGTATTAATCTGAACGCGAACTTCTAACATAGCCTTATGTTGCAGTAGAAATACGTCTTCGTCTCTGGTATTAAATGTTTTGATGCCAGATTTATTTGGTTCGTTAGAATTTTCATCGAGATACTCAACATACTCAAATTCTGTCACAGCGTTGTCGATGTCATAAGTTTCTGTTAACTCGAGATAATTTTTAACAGATATTTTATTTATTAGATTATATAAAATTTTATTGCGGCACTGTTACTTTAGATATCAATTTTTGTATGAACAGCTCGCCCTTTGGTGATAATAAATTTTTTGTGGTTGTTGTTATCATAGTTCGTTGAGTTTCTTTTGCTGGAGCGATTTCTGAGTTAGCTTGTTTTATTTCAGATGCAGTCGGTGGATCTCCTTTTATTTTATTAGCTAGTTTTGTCCCACCGCAGTCCCAGCGGCAGATACAGCCCCAGTTGCAAAAGCTTTACTTGCGTCAAGAGCAATTGGTGCAACTTTACGCGCTATACCCGGAATATTTTCAATAACTTTAGTAAATATATTTCCAAAAAATCCTCCTACTATTTTTCTTCGATAATTTTTTTCGTTTGATTATATTTGATGTTGTATATAATTTTTATTGTTTACTGTTGCTCGCGTAGATGTAAATAATAAGTTACAACTTCATTATTAAAATGCAATTGTTTTCCAGATTGATCTGTCAACTGCATTATTATACTTGATATTTGATTTTCAACATTTAAAGGATAATAGATAATATGTCGTGGAGTTACTTGCATGTGAGAACATGGCGAACCTGGCGGAACTTCTGGTGAGAAACTGTAAATTTTTTTACCCTTGCTACCTTTTGATGTGTAAGAGCCAGAAGCAATATAGCAAATTACTAATATTGTGTTTACTTCTTGTTATATTTACTGGTAGTTCACTGTCATACGTAATAGTTTGATCAAGAGCAGTGTAACTTTTTTCAGTAAATCCAAACAGTTGTGCAATACTTCTTACACTTGGTTCAAGACCGATTAATATATTTTTCAAAGTTTTCCTAGCTCGCAATGTGCTATAATTCGCTGCCAACTCAAAATTATCAGCCATATCGCCAGCTTTTGTTATGAGCTCTTCGATTGTTCCGTTTAGATCAGTAACATTATAAGCTCCTTGTGGAATTTTATTTTTTTGTTGTAGATAGTAAAGATGTTGTAATCATAGTAAACCAAATTTCATCATTAACATCAGTTTTCACGTTAGGCATAGTATTCCAACAAGTACAAGAAATTAATCCAATCTCATATTGTTTTGCAGGATCTAGTTGTATAGGAGGAATATAATTTACTGAAACATTTGCGCTATCTTTCACAGACTCACTAGAGTCTAGCAATAATGTTGTTGACATTTTTTTATATTAGATCATTTTACAAAATTAAGTCGCGGTGTAAAGTTTCATATTCGTCAGATGTTAATAATCCGCTCGATCTTAGATGATCAAGTATATCAATGATTTCATTATCAATTTCAACACTAGCATTCCCAGCTTCTTTAGATGATATTAATAACATTAATCTACCTATCATTTCAGTAGTTGGTGTAAATATTTTTACACCAGTTCCTGTTTTTCCTTCTCTATTTTTTATACACGAGTTTTATCGAGTGCAGTAAATTTCCTTTTAAAACTTCACCCCCTACCAAAAGGTTTTGCTCTACTATTTTTTGTTGTTCTTTCAATCATGAAAGCAATGACACCATATCTCATTCTGTCATAAAGTTGAAGCATATTATCAACTTCTGCAACCGTATTTATTTCATCTTTAGCAGTAACTCCGTCTTTAAATATTGCAGCTAATCTATAGATTAATACTTGATATTCTACATAGGTCCACTTATTTATATTATCAATATCTTTTATATTTTCTTTCTTTACAAATTCGTCGAATTCATTACCTTTTATATCATCATTTGCTCTTCTTATAAAAATGTCTTTGCTCTCCAACTTCTATAAATTTTACAGTAAGCTCACCAACTATTTTTGCTTCTCTTTGATATCTTTTAATTCTCCTTGTTAATTTGTCATAATATTTTTTATTCCTTGCGTTGTTAACTCTGCCAATCTTCGCTCAGATTCCAGCGGATTATTTATCGTCCGATCTGTTTCAGCTTGTCTAGCAGTAGGATCAGCTATATTTGCTGTAAGTGTCTCAGTTAATTTTCTCTTTTCCTCATCAGATCTAGTAACAATTTTGCAGCAGCTGCTTCTTGTTGTTCCTTAACAATTCCAACCGAACCTTTTTCTTGCAGTTGTTTAAGTTCTTCTTCTGATGGTGGTTTAGTTTCAGGTTGTTTACCAAATAGTGCTTCAGTAACTGGTTTGAAAATTGTATTTGTTGCTTCTGTAGCAATTACTTGTCCACGTGGTGCTTGTTATACTTTTTGCTTAAGTGATGCCTGAGATAGAGCAAGTTTTTTTAGATCTATTTTTTTCTACATTTTGCTCGTTTGTCCATTATTATCATTATAAATTTTATAAAACAAAACCACGTTTAACTATAAGTAACTATTAATACAACAGCGAAACATTTTAGTTAGATCATTTGTAAGTTTATAAAATTAGAAAAAGTTGTATTTATCCTTTGTAGTATTACGATAAAGTTCAATAAATTTATCGTTTGTCACATCACCTCATTGCTCGTTCGTAATATTTTAACGTCAACATTGTCCAGTCCTGGAAATAATATAAAACAACCAGTATTTCGCAGATTAAATCTGTCAATATTATAAAAACCTTGAGCGAGATAAACAGAATTACACTGTTTATTACGTGACAGTGATAAATAGGATCTTATTTTATTCATCTCCATGTTATTTAGCGGAAAATCATCAAAACGTACTCTCGTTTGTTCATCTACATCAAGTTGATTAACTGGAATAAGATAGTCTGGCTGCCTAATTATAAAAAAGAATCTTCACCACCCTTAAGATCATCACGAAGCTTGTTATTATATATGCTTAATAACTCGTACTTATCTTTCTGTGGATTGATTGTGTAATTATAAACTCTATCGTAGTTAAAATTATTACCAAGAAGCAAGTTCATAAGCAAATTTGTTTTTTCTGATCCAGTTCGCCCAACAATAAGATAATGACAATCAGGAAGTTCATTGCTATGTTTATGCTTCACCAGCCTCTCTGTATCAAAGTTTAATATTGTCGACTTTGCCATTGTTGTTATAATTTTATATAATATTAAACTAATGTTGATAATTTTATGTAGGACAGTAAATAATGAGTTACTATACAAAATTTGGAACATTAGCAGGAGATTTATCAACAGAAGGTTATCAAGGTGACTTATCTAAGTATGCAACTCTTGATCAGCTCAAAAATGAAATCAATAATTTACTAAATGTTGCAAGTGTAGATCCAAATGAAGTCGTCGTTTTCCAGGACAAACAAGGACGATTAAAGACGAGTAATATGCAACTGTCAGATGTACTTGTACGAAATCCTACTGCGGTTGCTGATAATATCGTTACTTTTAACAATCGAGGTAAGATACAAGATTCTGGTAGGTCAGTTAATGATTATGTTAAAAAAGCTGGTGATTTATTTAATGGGAACATTGTTATGAACCAGAACAAGATTACATACCTTGGGAACCCAACTGAGGATAATGACGCTGCTACGAAGAAATATGTTGATGATCAGGAATCAAAGTATGTGTCAGTGCATGGTGGTATGATGCGTGCATTTCTCAACATGACAATAATGGCATTACTTACCTCAGAACACCAGAGTCTCATTTTGATGCTGCAACAAAGAAATATGTCGATGATAAGGAACTTCCAATCAATAATGAAATAACTGCGCTCAAAAATGAATTTCTTCGTCACGCGAACACGTTTTTAAGTTTTCGCAGAAACATAAACACACTTAAAAATGAATTTTTGGGAAATCCATCAACTGTTGACATTACACTCGCTAATATTAACACAAAACTCAATGATATTAACACAAAATTCAATCATATTATCAGTGGAATTCCTAGTATTGTTGAGAAAAGGAGTATGATTAAAATTCCTCACAAGCAGATTAAAAATATTGTGTATACTGTTGCATCCGGTTATAGTGGATGGACATCACAAAACATTTCTATCAAACATATTGCAGACGTTGCCGGTATGTATAGATTGTCAGTGCTTAGCAGTACAAAGTTTAAAATATTTACCACATATTTGTGGCGTCATTTAAATGATGACTTATCTGGAGTATTATCTGTAATAATAAATAAAAATTCTGAGGAAGAATTTATACTTGAACCAACTGATGAAAATTTTGTAGGCCCTTATCGGTGGTGTTTGGAATTTATATCTGAAACACAGTGATTACGTACTACTTAACCAAACATAGGAATATGTAAACTAATATAATGAAAAGAAGTATAGTTGATTTCCATCATATTTCAAAAGATATTCCAGGACAGGATGTAGACGCACTAATACAATATTACAAATATTATCACAAAATCTTTGGTGCGTGAAAAAATGTTACAAATATTACAACAAAATACTTCGAATAATATCATATCTGCCGTTGGTAATGGCCAGTTCTGGTATAATTTCAAGTGGGGCATCATTAAATCCGCTTTTTTATTCATATCTGGTGTTGGTGTTTCTCTTACAGCAACATGTAAAAAAGTTGAACCTAGACTTTTAATAAAACAGCATGGATGTCGAACAGCCATTATAACTTACAAAAAACTACTTGATCAGATTCGATCTTACTTGCGAGGTGTAAAATATGATATGGACGATTTAATACGTGAGTTCCGCATTATTGACAATATGTTAACAGATATTTTACCAATGAGGGTTAGCAAGTATGAAAAAGATTATCAAAAGAAGTATGATATAATGTAAAATTTTATCTAAACTTAAGAATAATGTACTTACCTTTTCACAAATGCGTAGTTTAATTTCCGCTTGGGTGTTCGCGTGATCTCAGTATAGCTATTACTTGGTCAAACTTCTGCCTTAGACTGATTTATTAAGCGCGACTTGCTTTTATATGTGGCGTTTAGTCAAGTTCCAGAACATTCCACGCATGGGCAATGCAGTATTTCCTTGTTCTAGAACACTCCACGCATTACAGTATTTCCTGTTCCAGCAAATTCCACGCATGCGCATTACAGTATTTCCTTGTTCTGGCAAATTCTACACAATCACGCGATCTCTATCCTTGTATAGCTACCTGGAATGTAAAGCATATACACAACGGCTTCTAGACAAGAGGCTTAGGTAATAGGTCGACGCATTCTTGTGTGATTAAAGCATGTACACAATGCTGATTAACAACCTAGCTTCATACCTGTAAAATAGATTGTTGTATAAAATATTTGTAATGACAGAGAGAGAGATGAAGGGTAATTTGTATCTTGCGTTAAAAATCTTGAGAAGGGTGTGGGGTAAGAATTTTAGTTAAAAAGGGTGGGTAATTTATACTTGTTCTGATAGTGAAAAGGGGTAAAAATAGTGTTTGCGCTAGAAACCTGGTTATCATTTTGAGAAGATGGATGGGGTAAGAGTTTTAGTTAAAAAGGGTGGGTAATTTATACTTGTTCTGACAGTGAAAAGGGGTAAAAATAGAGTTTGCGCTAGAAACTTGGTTATCCTTTACTACTCATGCAGCTTGATGTCCCATCCAGTTACATAATCCTGACATCAGGCCAACCAGTCCTAACACTAATCTCTTAATTCTGAGCGCTATGTCCTGTGCTGTTAGTACCATTTTTACAAGTCTTTGGTATGACTCGGCAGGGGATCGAACATATGACCTCCCGCATACAAGGCGGACGCTCTAACCGCTAAGCCACCGGAGTGGTCCACAAGCAAGCAAGGGAAAAGAGTTAACTTGGGCAGATTGTATTCCTGAGTTGTTTTTATTTACTCTGCCTTTGTTGAAAAATTTGAAAATTATTTATTAAAAAACATACATAAAGCTGCTATGATGACCTAACACTGACCTCTTAATGCTGAGCGCCAAGTTAGGCAGCTGTTAGTATCATTTTTATAAGTCTTTGGTAAGAATCAGCCGGGGTTCGAATCCGCGACTCTCGAATCCGAGGCGGACACTCTAACTGCAATGCCACAGGAAAGGACAACTAAACAAATAAGAATTATTGAAGCTGCTATAAAATATAGTATGTCCCCCACAAGCTACGCTGGGTGATACGTTCTTTCCATGAAAACATGCATTGCACGGTCCAGTATGATGGATCAGCGTTTAGGGAAGAGGGGTTATTGAGCTCGCCAAGACCTCCGGCTTGCCATCAGCTTGAAAAATGACACTAAGGATAGGTCCAGATGTTTGAAACGCCAAATTCCATATCCGTCCTTCAACTATTGAAACTATACACCCATCAATTTGTGAGGTTCACAACTTAGACAGTTGCTGATTCCGATGCATCCTTGGCATCTCCTTGAATGAGATGAGGAGTGTTTTCACAACAAAAATGTTCCTGAGCGTTCATACATTTCCAGCATGTTCACAATACTCAGAAGGCAAAGTCTACGATGGCTAAAGTGTGTATCATGGGCACATCTCAAACGACATCCTCTAAGGCGAGATAGCTTCTGGCGAAAGCAATAAATTTCCCCACAGTTTAACTTCAAAGATATCTGCAAAATAGACATCAAGGCATTATATATCTACATGCACCAGCAACAGCTGGGAAATACTTGCTAAGGAGGAAAGAGATTGAGCAAGGACTCGAGAGTTGTGCGAGAGAAAGACAAAAGATCATGCAGTAAATGCAGTAAAAACAACATACAGCATGTGGCAATCCAAGTGTCCACTGTCAAATGAGGCAGACGAAACAGAGACAGTCACTCTCAAGCGGGTCTTTTCATCAGCACCAAACGCTGTTCGTCAATCAGTGAGTAACTTCATAAAAACGAAGATCTAAGGTCTTCAGAAACTAAAGGTTGAAGAGAGATAGAGATGATTATACTGATAGGTAGACAGAGTAACAAATGTATGAAACCTATCTTCTGATATGCGAAATTTGTGCCAGTCAATTGGTGAAACCGTTAACTTGAGAAAAGAATTAATAACCACGAGAGATAAAATCACAATATAGTCATTAGGAAACTAACCAACCACCACCAATCCACTGGACAATCAGTAGCGCTCCTCCGAGACTAACTCAGGATGGATCGATAGAGAACGCATACGTACGGGACGTTATTTGATTCTTCCATTGAGAATTCATGGTGAATTAGGTGTAAATAAATATTTGTCTCAGACGTCTCTTTATGAAACTTCGAATATCGCATTGACTCTAGACATTTTATTATTATTATTATTATTATTATTATTATTATTATTATTATTATTATTATTATTATTATTATTATTATTATTATTATTATTATTAAAGTTATCCTCAGGATATGGGTGTATCTCATAGCAGCATATTGTCGATCACAATATTCTAAATTTACGATGTAACGAAATGCCTTTATCCAGCAAGTGAATGTTGTGTATATTGTATTCACGCTGTATAACATCAACTAAAGATACGATTAAACAAAGTTGAGAAATTAGTAGAACCAAACGAGTTCAGATTTTCTAAATCTTCTTCTGAGAATTAGTCAATGGTCCCAAACCGAATGTTAACAGTTTTCTTAGTCCTGATGTAGTGGAATCCACGTTATTTGAGCTAAATAATTTTCCTTCCTCATAATGGGTATCACTGGAAAATATATTCAAAAAGCACTTTATTCCATAGTAGTTAGGACTGTCAGATGTGGAATACAACGGATTGTGTTGTCGGGATTAAACAGGTTTGACTAATGCTCGATTGGATCAGCATATAAAACCTATTATCAATTGCCCAATCCATGCAATATATCGATTGGATCAGCATATAAAACCAATTATCAATTGCCTAATCCATGCAATATATCGATTGGATCAGCATATAAAACCAATTATCAATTGCCTAATCCATGCAATATATCGATTGGATCAGCATATAAAACCAATTATCAATTGCCTAATCCATGCAATATATCGATTGGATCAGCATATAAAACCAATTATCAATTGCCTAATCCATACAATATATTGATTCAGATCTTTATTAAATTCACCCCTAATCTTTCAAGAATCAAAAGCTTAATGCCTATTCAGGAATATTCATTCTATTATTCAACATATTTATTAGATGCGTATTAAGATTTGAGTTACTTATAGGCCTATTGTAATTATCTATTATGATGTTTTCCTCAGCAATCTGTATCTTGTTCTTTCCGTTATGAATAGAAGACCTACAAATTCTAATTACATGTGTGTTCTATTTTGAAATGAGTTATCAGGAAGAAAACTATTGTATATTTTGAACTTCTCAAACATTTTTGTTCTTGTTTTGATGATATTTAGACATAACCTTGAATACAGAATCAAAGAACTTACTGAACTGAAATGAATATTATTGAGTTGAGCCTTGTCTATAAAGATGCGTTTTATCCGAAATCATAGTTCAATAATTGGTACCTTATACCATCATAGGCATAGATATAACATTGGCATGGGTGTAATATAGGTATGTGTGTAACATAGGCCTGGTGTAATATAGGCATGAGTGTAATATAGGTATGGGTGTAACATAGGCATGGGTGTAACATAGGTATCAGTGTAATATGAGCATGTGTGCAATATAGACATAGATGTAACATAAGCCTGGTGTAACATAGGCATAAGTGCAGTATATGTATGAATGTATTATAAGCCTGTGTTACATAGGCATGAGTGTAATATAGGCATTTGTGAAATGTAGGCATAAGTGTAAAATGGCCATGGATGTGATCTGCCACATAAGAGTAATTTGAAATTTAGTCAAAAATGAGATAAGATTTTCTCTGTAATATCATGACTCAACAAATACATTTTCCGTGGTTTGTAACCTATTGATAAAACGTTTGACAAAGCAAGCACTATCACACAGCTGGTCGATTTTCTCTAAAATCACCTTTAAAATATCGGTATGACAGGAATGATAGTTATCCATGAACGAGGATTACGTACCCATGATAGATATTAGTCCAACTGGTATAAGATGCAGTTTAAAGTTCAATTAAATGTACAGGTTTATGTCTGTCTTCATGTGCATCCTAGAGTGGTTGGTTTTAATTATTAAAGGACTATACATTAGTGAACTTGACTTATCGGAGTAGCAGTACATAGCATATAACGAGTTGCGATACAAACAAAACATACTAGGCCACAGAGATATGAATGATATAGCAGAGGGTACCTGCATTTTAAAATATTTTAGTAAAGATTGTCTGTCTAAGGACCAAGAAAATGGAAATTATAACGTACCAAGATGTTTAGACGATAATATCATTATTCACATACTGTCATTCACCGTATTCGTTGTATGCAGTACTATATGAAGATAGCTAACAGTGTAGTGTGATAGTTTATATCATTAATTCCACGTGTATGCAAACAATTGTTTAATACATCTACAGCTGTGTTTCGAACAAAGAATCCACCTGTATTTCTGTTAAGATCGTCTCAACAGGAGGGGAGATGATTGTTCAAAAAGGGACCTATTCGTCGTTGATTGGGCTATACTGTTGCGTTTCGAACAAAGAATCCACCTGTATTTCTGTTAAGATTGTCTCAACGGGAGGGGAGAGGATTGTTCAAAAAAGGGACTCATTCGTCGTTGACTTGACTCTACTGATCACTGCCATCTTATTTCTGTCTGCGTTGGTTTTCTCTAGCAGTATATTTGGTATAGTTCCGTAAAGCATAACAAATGTAAGAATCCAATGTCATAAATTCATACACCCGTATATATATAATATTATTCAATCAATTTGCAACCTCGAAAGGGAATATAACATTACGTCGTATGTTTGGGACCACGGTGACGCTTCAAGAAAACTGGTAGGTCTATGAACATTATAAACTCAAAGTGTTGAAAAGTTGCAGCCTCAAAAGGAAATTTAACATTACGTCGTAGGTTCGCGACCACGGTGATGCTATAAGTAAACCGATGGGTCTATTAACTTTAAAGCCTTAAACTGTTTTAAGGTTTTAAGCTGGAATGCTAATATGAAAATACTTCGATATTATCCAAACACACCATACATACAATCCATCTTCAACTTTTATGATTACTCTCCAAACACTACTAAATCCTCACACAAACATAATAAGGTTTTACACAGAAGAAAGGGGTCAGATTTTAACAATGAATTGTAAATAAAAAGATAGACATACACAAACACACAAAAAGTTGCAACAATTTAAGGTTGACTAGAGCTCCAATCATTTACAACATTGTCCTTTTTTGTAATAAAATCTTGAAAGAAGTGTTTTACTTTGATTGCTGTTGTGATTCATCAATAATTGATCCTTGGAGCAAACTGTTGTATTATTGTTGTTTTTGTGGCAGATCTTGTATGATATTTCTGGTGACATTGTCTATGGACTTACGTATGAAAAAAGTAATTATCATACGTTGATATAACTATAAATCATTCCATTATGGAGTGGTTGTCATCTTTATCTAGAGCATGATCGACTTTGGTGCAATAGCCCGGATCGAACGAATAATAAAAATATGAAATTAATGAATGGAATATATGGAGATGTTAGCAGAGATATAGAAGAGAACAATTCAATCCCGCGTATGTAAAACATAACAAACTTAATCAATTAAATAACCAAAATAAAATTGTATAAGACACTTGAAGGATACACTGCTATTAGATAATAATTAATAATGCAATTAGTCCTTCTGCGTTCACAGATGTGACTAATTTCATCATAAATCAATTGAGAGTTTTCGAACGCAATTGTCTGCATACCATGATGACTTGCTGTTTGGTTGCGGTCGATTTATCCCTCCTGCTGCCTTTAATGACTTCTCTCTCGCCTCCAGCATCTTACGGGTCATTAGCCGCAATATTATATTTTTTCTACGTCCTAAATGGCGCTATTCATCTTTCAAAATAGATAAATACACAACCTAAATAGTTTGTTGGGTCTTGACTTCATGGAAAGAACATATCATCTCTCTTTCCCTCATATATTATCATACCGCATTTCAAAAACAGACACTAACTGCTAATATGGCTTTCAGGTCACAACCTGGCATTTCATACCATAATGATTCATTCCATAAACAAAACATTTTTCATGAAGATGAACGTATTTCTCTAACAGACTAGTTAACATCACTAACTGACTTATAGCACCAGTCACCTCAATAAGCAATTACACCCCCGCCGTGGGAAATATTTATCACTATTCTAAGTCGTACACATGTACATATACGGTCGATATTAAATAGGCCTCATTTTTGCACCAATGCTAATACATCTGCAACTAGATTTTAAATAATTAACATCTTAATTATATGAATGAATTATCGAAATTCACCTATTGTTTTAATTACAATATTTCCTAACTAATAATCAATCCGCATAAATTTCATGCCGTCCAAAATATAATATCAATTCTCAGCATACATTATTCGTATTACATGTGAACGATAAAAAAAATTAAAAGATTACCCCAGGCCTCCGATCAAGAAAATAATGTATGAAGATCTAACAATACATGAGTCATATTACGTTCAAGAATCGTCTATAATGACTTAGTTCTCTTGGACAATTGCTATGAGGGAGTACGCCCTTCCTCCGGAGCCAAGGCCTTCGCCTTCGTGGTGATGTGCATCAGCAGCAAATCAGTGTCGATGTACACCAACTTGACTAAATACTGGTAAAACGGTTTGATCTTGTCAAAGTAAACCTCGTACATGGGCAGCTTCGACAAGTTCAGCATGGATGATCCTACGTATATTTTTACTGTGATATGTGACAAGTCATCCATCAAAGATTTTCTGGACTCAAGGGTAGGCTTAGCATTGGGAGTTGAAAGCCTGTCTTGCTCGCTGTTATCGGCTGAGATTCCTTTGTGCAAATTTCCCATGGTATTCCCAAACTCGGCATGGTTCATCCCAAAGTCACTGTTGACCTTAGTGCATACGTCTTTTTTTCCGAATTTATGGGACCATCCAGACTTGCTTACGAGATATAAGCACTCAGAATCAATGACAAGCATACCCAAACGCAAGTAAAGGTGCAAATTTATACTGTAGTTTTGCTTTTTCCAGAGACTCGGGACAAGGTTGGTGCATTCGGCGAAATAGCGGTCGATCTAATCCACGATCGTGCACTGATACGCGAACAGCCACGACCCAGGAACAGGCAGCGTTTATGGGGTTCGCGGATAATAATTGTGGGCCTCGTGTAAGTGCTCGGGGTATCCAAGGTGGACGTCAAAGAATTATCCATGGTCAACATGGATGTTGTGATCGGACGATCATTGAGGAAATCAATGTGTGGAGGAACGATCCACTAAAATCCACCTACTGGCAACGGTTGCATCGCTCGATCGGAGGATTACCTCCACTATACCCTGAGCACGACAAAAGGACTGGAGGTGTTGTTTTGCCATCACATCGAACTACGGAATACAAAATCCTCATGAAATTAGACTACACTGAATGGTCGACATCAGGCGCATTCGTGTCTTTGTGTCATCGTGTCACAAAAATGGCCCACTCAAAACAATTATTAAAATTTTTCATGTCAATCACCGACCTTTTTGGGACCCATTTCGGTGTAATTTTGAGATGGAACTGGAACTGGCTACATCTTTTGAGTCCATCCTGATCCTGCATTGGTGTATTTGTCTAAAGTTGCTATAATAATTTCGATGACTCTAGCGATTGGACTGATGCCGTTGTTGCTGTCTTTGAGATTCATAATCACGTGGGCACGAAAGTGCACACACGGACTAGTAGTTTTGAATCCGTCCTTGTCGCGACTATGCAGATAAAACTGATGAGCGCTGATGGTTTTGTCTTCATTGACCCCATGGTGGTTAATTTTTGCAATAATGTTACGATCCAGGAATCAGATTTGCCAGTAATTGTCATTTGTCTTTGCCTGATGTGTTGTTGGGTTGAATAATAGCAACATCATTTTCCAACTCACCCCTACGGTTCTGAAATTTCTGAATAGCAGAGGCGAAACGATATTTTGTTGTTCCTCAGCAAGAACACGGTTTTTTCATACTCATTTATCACAAGAATGTAATGCACCTCTGGGTATTCGGATATGGTGCTCCAGGTCTCATTGTGTGAGTTTTTTTTATAGTTGCCTTGTTGGATGGTTTTTGTTCTTGTTACGGCTGTCTCAATGACACTGACAACAAGTGGTGCCGATTACTGCTGAGGATTCAGGGCAGAAATGAGTCGCAATAATTTAACTATGCCTTTTTTTCGTACGCACTTGGCATGCATATTCCATGCTGTCTTGCAAGCTGTCTTAGTTGTGACATTGTTGGCATTGTTATACGAAGGGGAAGGTTAAGCGACGATCAAACTGGAACTTTTTTTTATTTTGTCATGATCAGAAACTGTGATTGCTTTAATCCTGGTGATTGTTTCATCTATTTCTTCTTTTTTTTATTTACTTGTCTTTATGCCTTGGCAGCCACGGGCGTTTGTTTGCTTTTTGTATGCACAATTTACATTGCTCGCGAGAAAATCCACAAAGCTGGCAAAATTGGTTACATGATTTGTTTCCGCTGTCACATTTCACATTTCGCAAATTCGTGCCTCTATGCCTTTACCTAATATCTCTGTTGTGTTCTGCAGTATTCGTTATGGCATAAAATAGCACAGGTATCGTATTTCACAAGGCAGGGCGCTTTACATTTGTTGCGTCCCAATCTCATGGGCCTTCTGTGTTCTAATGTCATAGAGTGTACTATCTGCATACATGCGAATGTTTATCTAATTAACAAAAGTACTGCCTCATGTTTCTGTTAGCAGCACCCCACTCGTAGTATCCATGGCCAGCACGAAGTTATACATTAATCCTTGGTAAATAATTGTCCACCCCTATCTCTGAGTACCCATAGCGATATCCTTCTGCGGTACTGAGTAAAACATTTTTCAGAAAGGAGTCCGCCTCAATAACCGTAAATGAGCCATCATCGAGCACTTCAACAACATCTATGTCGACATGCAACTTCCGCATGTATAACACAATATTGAATACCCTTCTCATGAATTTCGTCTACTGAAAATATCTTTAATATAAGAATATTCGCTGTTCAGCTATAATTTCATCTGTCCACTAGCACAAAATAATCAATGCACATATACGATAGAGTCTAACACACTTCAATAAATAAATCCACAATAAAGCTTCTACAGTAGGCTTGGCAACGTGCGCATATCAATCGCTATTATAAAACTCACTTGTCTCTATGTGGAGATGTTCCTATTCACAATTGCCCCTGTACAAGCTAGCAAAGAGTAGTGATTTTTAGTGATATTTAACCTTATTCAGTACCGTGATGGGACGCATTAGATACCGAATTAGCAAAAACACACTTGTGTACTGCTGTTCACAGTCTGACACTTTTATGTTTTGTATTGTCAATAAAGCACTTTCGCTGAACTTCATTTTCAGAATTTCTTGTAGAAACTGATTATCATTATCATCTTTCTGAAGACTGGTGAGTTTGTCTGAACCTACACATTTGCAACTGAGCCACAAGTTATTTCTGTAACCACCACTACAGAGTGTCTCCGGCACCGGGAACAGTCGCTTTCATAGTAACGCAGTATTGCATCTAAAATAAGGGAAACAACAACACGTTTTTCTGTAAATTGACCCCATTGTCTACCATTATTGTTTTAATACTTAGATGGAAAATGATTTCTGTTCTTGACTAAGGACTGTTTGTGCCTGCTTCTAGATTTAGATTTGCAATTATGAAATTGTGAATTTCTCAACCGCGTTAGATCTTCAAAACGTTCCACTTGCAGTATGGGATGCCATGTCTTACATGCTTCTTGAAATCAAATTGCTGATTTTGATTCACCGTCAGAAGTCACAAACTTCAATACTAAAACTTAATGAAGTGCACACTGTATCCCAATTTTAAGTCCCATTTTAATCTAATAGTGAGGTATTAAATATGAATATTTGAAAACGCATTTAGGCATACAACTTCATATCCTTTTCCTTTAAGCCATGCTCCCTCCAGCACTATTCGTATTCACACGCAAATACTCTTGGTCAGCCGTTGTTTGACGAGCGATTCCGACAGCCTGATATTTTCTCCATCACACTTGTCCCTCTGATGTTATCTCTGATACATGTAATTAAGTGATGAAGTATGTATGTTTGACGTGTTTAATACTGTTGCTGATTCTGTTGAATAAAAAAACTGCATAAAAAACCACATGAAAGCTAGAGCATGCATTCTTCAGACGGTAAAAGAGCGTAGCCTATTCAAAATAGCAGCCCAGTCTCCAAGTTGTTAACTCAAAATTGCTTTTTAATATCGATAGTTTCACAACCAGTTTTTACAAGGGAAAGGTACTGCGGTGAATCAAGAAAAAAATTAACTTTTACAAATGTAGACTGGTTTTCGTGTCAACATTAACGGCTCATATATTTATCTAATCAGTCTTCATAAGTGAAATCACAATCTTTCATTAATATTATGCTCACTTGTTAGTAAGACAACTTTATTAATGAGGTTAATTATAACCATTCAGACACCTATATAATCACAGTTCAGGAAAAGTTTCTCAAGAACAAATCACCGAGTCAAGTGTGTTGCAACCTGGCCTCATCATCACTCTACTCAGTACATTCATCCACTACACTACTTACTGCAAACCACAGGCACCTGATGCAAGACTGATATTAAAAAGGTCCAAACCATGACAGTAGGTTCGGAGTAAAGACAAAGCCTAAAACTAATCTAATACATGATCCATTAGTTACATACATACAAGTCCAGGTTTCTAACTTGAGTAAATGAAGCTTTGCACCTAACCAAGCATTTCTTAATTGGTTTTATTTTTATTTAGATGTCATTTTAATTATAAGTTTTGCTTTTAAACGAGCTCTCAGACACCTTACAAGTTACATATATGGGTAGTTTAGAGTCAGAAGATGTCATCTTGTGTAAACTTTTACTTGGTGCAATGCATTACTTTCTGCCTAGATCACAGGTATTTTGAAGACTTCACAGCATTACTGATACATTGTCACATCAAAGCAGATAATTTGCATGTAATTACTTTTCATTTAAAAAATTTCACATGTAAAAGACTTCCTAACATCTCTATCAGTTTTTCTTTAAATAGCATTTGTACTCATACTAAATCAATTTCAGTAAAACCACCATTTCTAGAGAACTACTTAAGGCAGCAATCAAACTCATGATTCCTGACTAACCAAATATGTTGAAAGGTTTATACATCAGTACTCCACTTAAACTGAGAACAACCAAATGTAGTCTCCACATTAGTGCTTTCTACAAAGATTACAGTGGTACGTATAGTGTGAAACTTTGTGGGAATGGGCAGAGACATTTAATATTTAAGTCAGAACCCTTTTTCTGCAGTTTTTAAAATACCATTAACCCGAGACAAATCCAATAATATCTAATGAGATGAAATGCTAATTTTATTTTACATTTCCTGGTTAACTTGACATAGGTGTAACATATCAATTTGTGACATTGTTGAAAAGGAAAATTCAAGTCCTGCCACAATGTTAACGTTCTAGATGCCTAAAATGCTATCTCAAATTTGGCAAAATTCTTTTCAATAGGTTTCTGAGAAAGTTATTTAAATATTAACCTCTTTCAAGTAATGTTTGCCATATTTGATGATGGATTTGTACAAACGTTAAAAGCTTTACACATGGATACTTCTGTTCAATGCAAATTTTGTTCAGTGGCATTCTAGAAATTTCTTTGAAAACTTCTATTTTTAATAATGGCAGCCACATTTGGCAATGTATTGGCATCACTGGCATGAACAGACTATTATAAATTTAAACAAATTTTTTTTTTTCGTTGAAAACATGAAAAAATGTAAATATGTAAAACAAGACATGATTTACGGAAATGATCCAAATTGTTTGTTTTAAAGATAAACATAAGTCCTGTAAAAAGTTCTAAACAAACACAATCTGAAGTTCAGTTCCAGTCCAAAATGGCATATGATGATGTCAGATGAAGGCCAAAAGAAAAAATTCAGAATTTACACAGTAAAGCAGTTTGTTTTGTTCCATTCCAATTTAAAATATTTTCAGAAAATGTCTTTGTCCAAACCAGTATATTCAGAAAAATGAAGTAAAATTAGCTCCACTAGCATAATGCATGTTGTTCTACGAAGACATAACGAACAGACTTCTTCAAGCACAAAAATACTTTTTTAAGGTAATCAAGTTATGTAACTCTTAAGATGTTACAAATAACTCCGACTCTGACTATGAATGACTCTTACAAAATACCTCAGCATATAAACAAAGGACACATGTAATATCACAATACATCTTGACATTAAGAAAGCCTGACCAAGTATTAGCCAATAGTTTTCATAGCTATTCCTGAATGTTAACTTGTAACGAATTTGTCATCATACACAGCATGTGCTCACATGAGTCACATTTACGACTCGAGTAAACATGGTGTTTTTAACAACATATTAGACTGATGCTAATATACTCTTATTACTAATTACATTTAATGAAATAAAAAGATATATACAGAATTCATTCCTTATCACACACCCACTTCAACTATAGGGTCGTAACAGTACACATTTCACATTTTTTTATGACAAGATGCTTTGTCATATTTGGTCAAATTCTGTTTAGTGGCTATTGAGAACAAGCCATTTAAAGTTTTTTTATTTATTTTAGTAACAGCAGCCATATTTGATTGTGGATCCAAATATTTCTCATAAATCTCAAATCCTTTATGCCAGAATGGTGTATGCAAAGTCTGACTGAAACTACCCAGTTCTCCCTAGTTGAAAAATGAATGAAAAATCATGCATTCAGGTCACAGGAACATAGTGTAAGTTAACCTGCACTTATAGCCAGGTGACAAAAAAACTAAAACCATAAACAAGGCTGAGGATATCAATACTTTCTAAGAGAAACAAATAACAAACATCATGTAAAAAGGATTTATTTATTACATAATGTGGATAAGAAATTATAATCATTCAGACATATATTGTTACATGACAAATTACAAGAATAATGTTTCGGTTCTATATCACTAATTGCAAGTGTACCCATCCAGCATTGGACCGAATATGATAATCTCAGTAGACACTACAAAATTACATATCAATTCTGGAAATGCCAATCCCTAATCTTCAGACACTGTTCAGCAGTCATTTTAAAACTAAAGTCTAATACTATGGGACAAGTCTGTAATCCTTCATACTTTAAAACTTTCTATGAGACAAGTTTGTAATCCTTCATACTTTAAAACTTTCTATGAGACAAGTCTGTAATCCTTCATACTTTAAAACTTTCTATGGGACAAGTCTGTAATCCTTCATACTTTAAAACTTTCTATGAGACAAGTCTGTAATTCTTCATACTTTAAAACTTTCTATGAGACAAGTCTGTAATTCTTCATACTTTAAAACTTTCTATGGGACAAGTCTGTAATCCTTCTAACTATAACTGGAATGGTCTGAATTTTAAATTAACATTAAACTAAAACATGTACTGTCAGAGCATTTTATTATATGCATAATTATTATTGTAAATATGCAAACAATCAATACCAACAAACACATATTACTATTCTTTGTACAATTTTTACCATTAATGAATCTAAGTTTTATGTTTAGATACAAGTTTTTTAATTTATTATCAATGGGATTATCCATCAAGTCCACCTCATTTTAGTTAGTGAGATATGACAAGAAATGGGAGCTCAATAGAGTAGAATCAATACTGGGGTAAACAACAAACATTTCAGCTATTTTGCCAAATGTGTCTGAAATGGGGACAATTTCAGCATTGAAGTTTCTATACTATTACAAATATCCGATTAGATGAACAAAAAAGTAGAATTCCCACTTAGAACACCTTTTTAAAACAAAACATGTACATATAAATAATTCTGACATCTAACAAGATGTACAAACTACAAAATTACTGCATGCAATTTTGCATATTAGTGAACACAATTTTACCTTGCTACTGGAGATCGGCAAATATTATTAAAGTGTAATCTGTGCAAACAGGAAAGAATTAGACATATTCATGTGGTTAGGATAAAATGATTGTAGAGTTAATTTCATGAGTGAATGTCAAAGAACTGAAATGTGACACAACATTTCAGATGACTAATATGAAACTGAGTTAATGTCAATAACAATTTATTAATCATTCAGACATTTTAAGATGTATGAAATAAAATGCAATCATCAATTCTCTAAATCATAAAAATAATGGTGTCTTATGAATATATTCTTTTAATCAAGCATCTCATTATATAATCATGTATGTAATGAATGTCAGTAACAGCCAGTGAATGATGGGTGGGGTTATTTTCCTTGGATATTTTGATGTCTGGAGTCTTATATTAGCAATTAAAATTTGCATTGTTGACACATTTTGTCTTATGTTCCCCCTTATTTAGTTTATTGATGTAACGTTAAAGTTTACCAATACCTATACCTTCTTCATGACAGACTTAAAAATAATGACTCAATGGACTAGACTGACAGTGACTACAAAAGTTATATTCCTCTGCTGAACACACTATTGTATCCAAATCTTCATTACTGTCTCCTTATATGTGTTGAACATCTTTGTTCAGGCATGAAACAAAAAAAACCATGAATACAACTCCAACCCTGTCAAATGGCATACAGTCTAGTTGGTTGCAAACCAAAGCATGACATTCATTATGCTCAAGCCTTGATGGGTATGTTTATACTAATGAAATCATCAAAGAAGGCACCATCATTGTCTCCGCCACCAAATACCAGAACTTCATCTTCTTCTTCATTGTTATGTGAATATGGCATACACAATGCAGCATGACCAGTCCTTGCTACAGGCAGAGGGTCCATCTTTATATGGGTCCAGCTCATATCATCTGAAATATTCCAGTACATTATTTTCTTAATAGCATATATATTATCTTACAAAATCCACAAATATATGCTTAATGTTGCAGAACGAAGTTGTAAAATGTTTAAATCACTATTTACCAAAGTCTTGGTAATTTTTATCAAGTAATACTCCCTTAACCACTCTAGTGGTCAAGTGGTCAGAGTGTCTGCCTCGGATGCAGGAGTTTATGGGTTCGATCCCGTGCCAAGTCATCCCATAGACTTACAAAAATGGTACAAACAGATGCCATGCTTGGCGCTCAGCATTAAGAGGTTAGTGTTAGGCTGGTCTAACAGGTTTCAGGATAATTGTAACTGGGTGGGACATCATGCTACATGTCTGTGGCATAATGCCCCAGATATCACTATAAATTGCCACACTGCAGACATCGTAGCGATATGAATGAAAAATTGCTAAAGCTAAATTAAAAAATCCAAATCACACACACACACACAGAGTCCCTTGTTCAATAGCTCCCATGTAGGCACTAATCAAGCATGCTTGACTCCAGAGATTATTGACCAACGACATTGGCCTTTGTTCAGTCTGCATCAAAAGCAACTTTACAGAAACCATGTTCTGATCACTCATCAAAACCTTGACTTTTGATCTTTGGCTCCTCAATCCACAAGTTTACTTATTAATCAGTGTGTAATGCAGACCATCTCAAAAAAAATAGAATTCTTTATCGACCAAAGTAGTGTTGAGAACTAAAATTGTGTACAGAAACCTGTTACTGTTAGTCACTGACCCTGAAACTTTGATACCCAAATCAACAGGCTTCTTCATTACCTATGTGCATGTTTTTCATGTATGGTCAGTGATCTAGAAGTAACATTATTTTTGCTTAAATCATTTTCTTTCACTCAGCAACCCTGATCTTTGACCTTTTGATGCAACAGTAGATGAGCTTATTCATCACCCAGAGTGCAAGCTATCCACAAAGTTTAGTCCAGGAATGTCATGAAGACCAAAACCGATTGTGCAGAAACAGTCAATACTGATAGGCTCTTTTTTATCTCGAGTGCAATGAGTCCAACAAGTTGATCCCCTCTGCAAAGTGATCAGCTCTTTCTTAGGAGCTGTCCATTTGGTACATATGCAAAGCACCAGCCAGTTTCAAACACTCCCCCACCCCTGTTGCATGGTTTATGTTTTTTTTCTACCCTGTTCCCATGTAAATACATATGCTTTTGCTTAGTAAACCACACTCACTTCATAGTGGATTGGGGTTTCTAAACAAAAGTTTTAACAGTATGATCCTTGATCAAATCTGTGGCTGCCAAATCAGTTTTGTCAGGTGCCATCTCTTCATGTGCCATCTGATGCTGGCTTGGTATACATGATAAATGCCAGATAATGAGCATGTTCACTTTTTAATTTCCTTGTTTGATGGACAGTACAGTTCAAAAGATCTGTGTGTGCTTTTGCAGATACATATCCTGTATGCTGTGCCAGCGAACGCATGGACTGTTCTGCAAACTAGAAAAATACAACCAGCAGATTATTTGCTTGTTTACATCAGTTTTCATCTGGTCTGAAATACTAATAAATTGACAGTGTTAAGGACCCAGTCTCAACAATCAGATTAGAAACTATAAATTGATACATGAAAGGACATGATTTATGCACTTTTATATCCTTTATTTAGTTTTTAAAATTAGAAAGGGGGGGGTCAAACAAACAGGAAGGTGTACAAATACTGTCTCAGGTTTTATTCATAGTAGATATAATATAGTTTGTGTTTTTACATGCCACATGCCACTTGGTCTTACTACCTCTCCCTCCCCACATATGAACACATATGCAAACTTCAAACCCCCTCACCCACCCAACCCCTCCATGCACACATACTAAATGAACAGCATGTTATCCACAGTGCATTGTATGCATAAAGTATGATGAAGGTACATTCTGCAGAACTTAATATATGGTGAAGTAAAGGAAATAGCATAATATATCCCAAGAAAACAGACATAAAAAAATTATTTTTGTCAATTACTTTTTATACTTTTCTTACACAAAGTAAAAGCCATCCACAAACTCTGGTAAAAGTAAATGGTTTAAATTTTTGTGCAGAAGCCATTTTTTACTTCTAACCAATGACTTTACCCTTTGAGGTGTCCATGTTTGTGATGTATATTTAAATTAATTGTGCAGAAACCTTAATTCTTCCTACATTCAGTGACCTTGGCTCCTTGACCCCAAAATCAATTGGCTTCTTCCTTACTCTAAATGCCAGCTATTTAGTAATTTTGTTACCAGAAGATGTTGGAGTGTTTGTGTTACTGTAGAGAAACAAAAGGAAAAAGATGGCATCCATAAGGAGCTTCAAGAGTGAACAGCTGTAAGCAACAACTTTATCAGCATAGTCATGTCTAATATTGGTTCCAAAAAAGGTGAGTCAACAACAGTTTATTCTGAAAACTAGTAGGAGGATTAGGGTAGCTTTGGCATCATAAGGTAATCACAAAAACCTTTTTCTTCCAACCCTAATACACAACATTATAGGTAGATGCTCCTTTTTATCAGATCTGAACATATTGGTCAATTTGAAACTCAAACAGTACAACCTGAATTGAGAGCTGCCAGGTGACCTAGTGATCTATGATGGTTCCTTTACAGATTGCTAACATCTTACCTCTGTCTGCATGGTTTTGAGTGTCAAGGTTCTGCCAACATGGATATGTAAGAAAGCTTGCCAATAGCTTCTAAAGGGTTGGTGGTTCTTCCCAGGGTTTTTCTGGATTCTTTATCAACCAGATATATTAGCCACCATGTATAACCAATCATGTGCTAAAAAATGGTGTCAAATGCTCTACAACAATCTGAACTAAAAGGCTACTTTCTGCATGCCAAGACCACAATGTTTGTCAGGGGAAGAGGTGGTCTCTAAGGACAAATTTTAATTCACAGCTTTCCAAGTCTTTTTATTGTCAAACAGGAAACAATGTCAGGGTCCAAACTCTTTGTAGGACACACACTACTATTGGTATGGGAAAATGGGAACCAGCTTGGATATGGGTGAACATAAAATACAGTATATATGGGTTTGGATGGCCAGGATTGGTTAATAATGTAAGTTATGTTTTAGGAAAAAGAATCGTTTCAGATCTTATCCTAGTTGTAACTGAAGAAAAAAAATACATTGTTTTATTGGTGGAATTTCAGTCCTTGAACAGTCTTGACTTTGGAATACTAAAATTAGCTCCTGACTCTTTGGTGCATAATCGAAAGCACATATTTCAAACACATGCAGATCCAGAATATGCTGCAGCTCATATCCTTTCCTCTACACAGATGCAGACCTGAAGGTTTCATCTATACTGATAAATATGTTTGTTCATGGACACTCAGAAATTTTAAGTTAATGAACTTTTAACATCATGGTGACTCCATAGGTTTACCATGGGAACTAAATTAGTACTGAGATTCCTGTAGAGTACCATTTGTACAGTTAATCTATCAAAATTAAATGCAGCATACATGGAGCTGGGTGGCAGAGTGGTCTAAAGCACTCACCTTTTACAATCACTGCCATTTTCACCTCTAAGCAAAAGATTTTGAGTCTCTCACTTTGCTAATGTGGGTATGTGAAAAAAGCTTGCCTGAAGATTCCTGCAGGCTGGTTGTTCTTGCCAGGATTTTCCTAGAGTTCTTCCTCCACCAATTATACTGACAGTGATTTATAGTTTATCGTTTACTGAAAAATGGAATTAAATGCACAATAATAACAATAAATTCAGCATGCGAACAATAAAGCTCAGCAAGTCCTGACAATGTGTCACTTGTATTCTGGGGCAAATTATGTTAAAATCAATGGAATCTGAATTCCATTCACATGCCAAGAGTTCAGGCTTGCAAATGTTCTCATGCAAACTACTCACCTAGATTAAAGATGTGGGCATCATCCAAGGCAAGGTTTCCATCATATCCTCCATGAATCAAAATTCGGTTGCCACTGAGTGCACATGAAGCATGCCAACTGAAAAATGTGAAACAAAAGGATAATTTTCAAGTTTTCTATTTTACAATATAAAATTATCTAATAAATCCATTTTATAAGTTCTTGCAAGGAGTCTAACATATTTGTACTTGGAAGTGATATATATTTACATGCTAATTCCTAAAAAAAAGTACAAGCATAATTATTACAGTGGAAAAAATGTGTAACCTGAACATAAAAGTGTAGCTGTTCAACTTTATTTAAAAATTTTAAAGTTGGATCTGCTACCAACCTGGATCTGCAACTGGTTAAAGTTCTGGCCAAAACTCATTTGGACTAGAACCAACCTGGATCTGCAACTGGTTAAAGTTCTGGCCAAAACTCATTTGGACTAGAACCAACCTGGATCTGCAACTGGTTAAAGTTCTGGCCAAAACTCATTTGGACTAGAACCAACCTGGATCTGCAACTGGTTAAAGTTCTGGCCAAAACTCATTTGGACTCGAACCAACCTGGATCTGCAACTGGTTAAAGTTCTGGCCAAAACTCATTTGGACTCGAACCAACCTGGATCTGCAACTGGTTAAAGTTCTGGCCAAAACTCATTTGGACTAGAACCAACCTGGATCTGCAACTGGTTAAAGTTCGGGCCAAAACTCATTTGGACTAGAACCAAATTACAAACACAAAACAATCTGATACATTATTTAAATGCAACAATCACTTTAATTACTTCACATGTCTAACTTTTGCTGACCAATCCAAAAGTGGTGTCCTCAAATTCTGCAATGAGCATGATGCCATGCTGAATCTGAATGCTCTATAACATCACTCTCATATCCTTTTTAAATTTGCAAAGCACTACTGATGTCTTTCAGCTGATCTGACATGCTTAAAACTTAATAATATCCATCTCCTTTAAGGTCCAGGAGCAACACTGATCAAGTCTGCTTCACTTAATATCTGGCACCCTTTTTTTAAAGCATACAACTGGTCTGCTTTCTAAATATAAATGTTGCATTGCAAATATAAATGTTGCTTTGTATAACTATAGATGTAGCTTTCTAAATATACTAGCGTAGCTTTCTAAATATACTAGCAAACTAAAATGAATCTGTGAGGCAATTTTCCAAATTGAAAACACTAATCAGTTTTCTTGGAAATCGGTCATATGCAGCTGCAATAAACAGAAAATAAGGAAAGTACATGGAGGTCAATGAGGGAAAAATATATTCCTGTACTATTCTTATGTAATCTTCTTTTGAGTTGGACTAAAGAGGTGATAATAAAAATGACATGTTTTATTACCCTATTTTAATTCTTTTTAATAGACCAGAAAAGTGTAATTCATGTATATGTATGCATGACATAATTTATTGAAAAAACGAACCGATTATACCAAAACCTTAATGATATGCATGCTTGTGAATATCATACATACTTATAAGTAGAGTCAACTGTAAACTCTGATCTGACGATGCATAATGCAACAGCAAATTAGATCAGATCTATATTTGTTGGAATATTAAAAAAACAGCTATATATATATATATATATATATATATATATATATATATATATATATAGAGAGAGAGAGAGAGAGAGAGAGAGAGAGAGAGAGAGAGAGAGAGAGAGAGAGAGAGAGAGAGAGAGAGAGAGAGAGAGTCTTCCATCAAATTAATTTACATGCAAATCACCTTGGCTATCGAGATATAAAGATTCATAAAAACATTCAAAATATCACATAAAAATCATGCAGGCAAAACCTTGCCGAATGTAACAGCAAATTTCACTCTAGTATCAAATATGCATGCTTAACAACATTCAGAAATAATTTTGGAACATTAGGAACACGACACTGGCTTATCATTTGGGAGAGAAAAACTAAAAATTTTGTGGAGTGGGGTGAAATTTGTCATTCCATTTGTTTAAAAAACAGGATGGGATTTCTGAAGATAGGATGGATGTAATAAAGAAATAATAGCAAAGCTTGATAATATAATGCAATGTTATCATTCATTAGTAATATCCTTTAATTACATGTCCTAAAAATAAATCCTGCATTTTGGATAAAATATTCTAGAGAAAACTGCACAATTAGCAGTTCAACTTTATTTAGAAATAGTACGCATTTGAACCAGGCCCCATGTGTACATACCTCCTAGGTGCTGGTGGTGTTCCTTTCACATCTGGCTTTGACCATTCAACAATACCTACAAGGAGGATCAGTAAAAATAAATGACCAATGTATTGAAGCAGATTTAAATTGAGATTATGGAGAATCAAAGACTGTTTGAGATTATCATCCTCAGCTTTCGAGTGTCAACTATACATAATGCATCTTTCATAAAAATTCCAGGTTAACTTTAACAGTTTTTTGTTTTTTTTCATGAACTAATTGACTGACTAGCAAAGAATAAGATTTTAAATCCATGTACCATGGAGGGAAGATTGCTACAATGCTACACAATTTTTGAGAAAAGATAAAGCTGACAACAAAGCTGTATTTGAAATATTCAAATACTTTTAAAACAGCAAGAACATTCGGTGATTCTTCTTGTCCATCTCTTCAACCATAAGCTCACAAAAGTTTACAAGATATGAAATCTAACCACGATGCTTAAAACACAACTATAACATTACTGGTGAGATACTGTAAGTAGAAGAGTTTCATAAACCCGTTTCAAAAATGGGCATTTAAAGTGAAAAAAAAATGGGAAACTGCAGAAGGAAAAAATTAGTGACCTTAACGATAAAACCTTGAATAAGCCATATGATACAAGAAATGCCAACAAACCAAGAGGCACAACTGTACCTGAACATTATTTTTTATTTTATAAAGCAAAAGCAGAATGCCTAAAATGTTGACCTGAAACCTTCACCTGAATGATAAGGCCTTAAACATGCAATGTAACATATTTTGTAGAGACAAAAAACAATTATACTAAGCTTTAGCTTTCACTGACTTGTACATAATGCTGTGATCTTTTATTTGTAGTGTAATACAACTGAAATGACATCTGTACTATTCATTTAAAAATTGTGATCTAGAATTATATCTTTCTTAACCCAAATGAAAAAATGTAAGAACCAGTACTCCTCACTCATATTGATGTCTGTCAATAGCATTTCATAAAACTTTACCAAAAAATATACTTACTCATGTCTAGAATGTGTATGTCATTGTAGCAGTAAGGAGCATCCCATCCTCCAAACACCACCAATTGGTCCCTGATTAGTGTTGCCGAGTGTCTGTAAGGAACACATGGACATGCTTTAACTGTATTTTAAAGTTTCAACCTACATTAAGACGTCTGATACTTGGAACAAGTGACGGGTAGTTAAATTTAATTTAAATTAAAAACATGACTGGTTTGTAAAAAGGCATTCTACAGGATGGATATTTTGCATGTGAATGACATTGTGGCAATGCATTTTCCTGTTTACAAAACAAGAAATCCTTGCATACCTGGGTATAAACTTTAGGCATTTAGCAATATTATCAACACATTCCAAATTAATGCATTAGCTGATGTCAAAGACGCAGAACTTTCATTAACTTGAAACAAGGACTGTAATACTATTGATAATAAGACAAAAAAAACCAATTAGAATAAGGACTTTTTGATCTGGTACCAATAACATAATCTGTACATGTGGTTAAGCTACGAATCCAAAGCATCCTGTTTGTAAGAAATAAATTTCAAACTGATGCATGTTTCAGAACAATGGTTCTCAAACTGTCTTTTTTGGCAGACCTTTTTCAACACAGATGAGGGTCTGCAGACTACTTAATGACTGCTGACGATCTTGGCAGACAATTTATATCTCTGACCTAATGTTGATTGTATCGTTAGCTAACTAATATAAAACACTTAAAATATATATTTTTTTAAATTTAATAAATTGAACTCACTGTCATTAATATTGATACAACAAAAAATTCAGATGTAAATAATGAGCCATGCATTACCCTGATCTTGGGACCGGTTTCTCTCCTTTGATGATTGGATCATACCAGCTCTCCATCACTGGACTGAAAATATGGATTTCATTACTACATCCATCTGGCTGTGGATCTGGACGTGGATAAACGCCACCAAATATCCACAGTTCGTGGCGGTACAAGGTGGCAGTGTGGTATGCTCGTGTTGGAGCCTTCCCTGATACCTTATATAAAAACCAGTGATTTGTAGATTTTATGCAATTAAAGTATTAATGACAAAGGTGCAATGATGATCATATTTCATTCCTCCACCAACCTATCCTATCCGACAGTTTTACCTGTAAACATTTAAATAATCGACAGAAATTCTTGTTGCAAATAATGTTAACTTCACTTTCGACTATCCCTAAATACAAATGCATCACTATATATAACATCTATGTACAGTACTAACTGTTATAATGCTATTGATGGGACCCATAAATGTAACTAATACAACTGGTTATCATTTATATGTTCAAACATGGCCAAGTCATGAAAGCCTTTTTTATTTAAAAAGGCACAAAAATGACTGGGAAGGTAAGACAAGTAAACCAAGGTTCATTCCCTTCTCTTAACGGTAATTTTTAAACAGTGCATAAAAGAAGCTACAAAAAAATATGGGATCTAATGAATAATTAAAGAATGCCATAAAATGCCACTAAAATGAGAATCCTTAACCATACCATGATTCAATCCTTTACCAATGACAGCTGTTGTTATAAACAATAAATCAGAAACAAGAGAAACCTTAATACCTGACCTGTGATCTTGAACAACCTCTAACATGTAATGCTAAACATCTAGTGACAACTGGCAAGCATACCAAACTTCATCAATTGACACTACAGTTAGATAGCATGGCCAATTGAACATTTAAAACACTGATGTGACCTTGACCTTGAGTGTAGGACTTCCAACATGGCACATGTCACACCATATTGTAATGATATTAAGTATCTCATGGTTCATCCCTTCAACCCAAACGACTCTAAAGGTGAATAGTGGAAATGTCAAGGAAAAACAGAACATATAACATTGATGCTGATGTCTAAGACTATCGCGTGGTAAACAACACACCTGCTCTCTATACAAACCAAGTTGCATAAGTCAACCTGACTCAAAAATTTAAAAGTTAATAAAAGAATCTGATGGAAAATTAACTATCGAGTCACATCTTTGACACCCAAAGTGAGCAATGTCTAGGTCTTCACAAGACACACACATACACACACACACACACACACACTCACACACACTCACACACACACACAGAAGTATACAAAGTTTCATCTCTCAAGCTTAAATCTCCCAAAGGCATGTTCAAATTGGCTAGACCTGGGGCTAGCTAACATTTATAAAATTTGTCCAGCCTTGTGAAATCCAACTCCTTCAAGGTTTCATCAATATAAAACTGCATTATGTAGTGCTGAAAACAACATCAGTCTATCAAAGCTCAACACTTCTCAATAATAATGTTGGATGCTGGATAAAATTAATTCAACTTCTTGTAAAATAAATATATAGCTTTAGTACAAATTGGGTAAAATAATGCAGTGGAAAACAAAATCAAGAGACAACATAGCTGCCAACCCTCCAAGCTCCCAATTTGTGAAAACAAAGATAAACTTTCATCAGGAGTACTATTCATCAGACCCTTACATGCATGATTAGATAAAGGGACTGTATTCACATCAGGAGTACTATTCATTAGACCCTTACATTCATTGTTATAGAAAGGGGTTCTACTGTATTCACATCAGGAGTACTATTCATTAGACCCTTACATTCATTGGTATAGAAAGGGGTTCTACTGTATTCACATCAGGAGTACTATTCATTAGACCCTTACATTCATGGTTATAGAAAGGGGTTCTACTGTATTCACATTAGAAGTACTTTTCATCAGACCCTTACATGCATGATTAGATAAAGGGGTTCTACTATATTCACATAAGGAGTACTATTCATTGGGTCTTTACCATCATGGTTAGAGGATGGGATTCTATTTTATCCACATAAGAAGCAGTTTATTGGTCTGCTGAATTCATTGTTCACAGCAGCCATAAACTCCATGAAAATTGGTACACAGGATAGAAATGGGGACTGGCATTAACTTCACACTCTATGTACAGGTCACTTAAGTGCTGTAGGCATTACATGCACAAGTCGGTCATGTATTGTAGTCTTGTAGAGAGAAGGAGAACCTGATTATGAAAACATAACATTACCACCTACTGTAAAGTACTCATTGTGGCAAACACTGAGCATGGAAATTCTGGTACACCACTAATGATTGCATAATATCAGCTCAAATAGTAAGTGTAGCATAACCAATGCAAAAATTACTCCTCCATAATATCCCTTAACAGCACCCCACATCTGTGAGAGAGCATCATTGTTAATGCACTATGGATTCTGTACCTTTACTGGCTGCCATTTCCATTCATCAATGTCCAGCATATGAACATCGTGGAACCATTTTTTGTTTTTTGATCCACCATACATGTAGATGCAGCGAACCATTGGATCAAAAGTTGCAGTGTGACCCATCCTGTACTCAGACTTTTGTCCCTCAGAACGAAGGTCAGGGCATCGCCACTTTCTGGTCTCTAAAAAGAAAGAAAATTAAAGATGATAAACAAGGTTCTGTTATTTTGTTGCCACTTACAAAACATTTCTTTGCATTTGATTCGCTCTATCTTGCATGAACATTTTGTAAGTGTTTTGCTATTTTCTCAAAAAAATTGATCTAAAACTCTGCAGATATGGTAAGTGTAATCCATGTTGTACACATTAAAACCAAAAAAATATATTTACAAAATGACAAGTTCACATCATTGTATAACAGAATACCTCAATTGAAAAACACCATGATTGCACAAAATTCCCAGACACCTGTCAGATGACAAAGTCAAAACCAAAACAAGAGGCCCAGTTTGGCTTGATACTGCTCACTTGACAATTGGCATAGCTTATGGATGCAAAATCAGACATACTTAAACCATATTCAAGTTACTGTGTGTGTATATATATATATATATATATATATATATATATATATATATATATATATATATATATATATATATATATATATATATATATATATATATATATATGTATGTGTGCATGTATGTATGTGTGTGTGTGTGTGTGTGTGTGTGTGTGTGTGTATGTATATATATCCCAGACCATTCTACAAGATCATTTTTACAGCACAAAAAAATAAAAGTAATTTACACAAATCACCTTACTCCATGGATCTCTCAAGTCAATGGAGGAATTTTGCTGTAATTAATAAAAACTGTTCATAGACCCACTCATGAACTATATACTTGCTTGTCATTAGATGGGAAGTTAACATGTGCTGTCTATATGGATTTCCATATCAGTTTTTAACAACGTGGAGGCCATGCCACTGGAGTCTAACTTGCACACCATTAAGATTACCACCCATGAGAGCTGTGGCATCTCAATGTTCAAAGCACTGGACAAATGACTAGAAGACTGTTGTCTCAAGTCCCACACCTAAGCAGCCTGATTTACTTATTGAATTATTCTAGCATTTTTCAAGGTCATGCTTTTGTTGGCTCTTAGTATTTAAATACGACCACCATATGAATAAATCTCAATGAGCCTCATGCCACGATTCTTCCTAAAAACTTTAGTCAAATGCTGTTTTACAATTTTTGTAAGTCATTTTAAGATTTTTCTATTTTCAGAAGCAGTATTTGATGGCAGATCTGCATAATTATAGCAAATTTGAAATAGCTTTGTGTCGATATGCTTGATCAAATTCCGACTGAGTGGCTATTGGGAAGTCTTCACTTCTACTTTCAGTAAAGGGCAACCAAATCCGGTGGTGGATGGATTTCATCTGAATAAATCTTAAGGATCTTCATAACACAATGCGTTTTTAAAAATGTTTGTCAATTTTAAGTAAAAACTGTAAATGGAAAACTAATTGATGGCAAACAACAAAGGATCATACCTAAAGCACAGCTGGTCTCATAGCCAGGTGAGCCAAATTAAAATATAATCAAAGTAAAGTTCAGTGGAACATCACTACAATTCTATCTATACATGGGCAAATAAGTTCGATCTACAAACAGATGAAAGAAAGATAAAGAGAAAAAATAGGTTAAGTTGAAATACAAAGTCCAGTGGTGGTGGTGGGTGTTCATTAATTAACCCCAGACCTTTTAACCTCCAATATCATTGCTTGGCAAATATGTCTCTTCCATTAGGATACTGTAACAACAAAATAAATGCCACACAGGACCTATTTTACATTTTGACTGTACCTGGATCTAGTGACCACACAGAATCTTTACTGAGCTGCTGCTTGTCTCCTTGTCCTCCCACCAACACTGCCAGATTCTTGTGAATGAAACACAGACTGTGACCCCATCTGCTGCTTGGGTGACATACTGGGCAACAAAAAAAAGCATTCATGAATCAGTGAAATGAAATGCACATTTTAGATAAACTACCCTGTCAAATGAGTGACCATTGTTAATAAATCTGCAGTTAACTTTCCCTATTTTACAACATTCAACCTATTAAGTTCCAGTCACTGAAATGTTGCCAAGTTGAATAAATGTCCTTGATTACAATGTTGTGAAATATTCTTCATGGGGATAGTGCAATATGTGCATTAATACAACTTATTACGACAATCACATAAATTCCCATCCATATTACAAATACCACCCAAGCTTGTTACTAGAAACTGAGATACCTTTATCACACAACTCTGGTCTTTCCACAGGTAGAAAAATGGGGCCATTTAACATTTAAATGAGAAAAACAAAAGGTCAACAATTCACAAAGAACTTTTACCTGTTCTTTTAAATTTAGTCCAACACTTATCATTATCAAAAGTCTGATGTCCTAAACTTATAATATATTTTCATGCATTATGTTTTGAATCAGTCATGGTGTCAGTCTTTATTAGTTTTCTGCAATTTTATCTACATCAAACAAAAAACAATTCTACTGATATGGATACAATTTTAGTTGACAAGGAACTTAGCAAATGTCCTACAATATGACTCAATTTTTTATCCAACATATATAATGCTGGAAAAGTGAATATTTATGACAGAATGTAATTAAAAGTCTTAATGCATGCACATAGCTATGATAAAAAAGATGATAAATTTTATTAATTTTTCCCATTTACCTCTATTGGTCACATCTTTGCATTTGGCAACCATTTCTTTCTTGGGCACAGCCTTTTGTAAGTCACGCTTTTTCACTACTTGTTGCTTAATCTCTGTATCCTCTTTGACCGGTACATTTGAATGAAAATTCTCTTTGTCAACATTTTCCAGATTTGGCAAGCCAAAAGATGTTTCACTGTTTTCTTTTGTCTCCTTTGGTTCTTTCAGGCGAGTGAGACTGGTCTTTTTTGTTTTCTGTTTTTTCGCTGATGGCCCATTTGGTGTTTTTTCTTTTCCTTTTGATCGTCTTTTCTGTTCTGTTGGTTTGCCTAGGGTTGTGTTATCTTGACAAGTTACCTTTCAATTAAAAAAACTCATGGCTCAATAACATACAGGAAACATTTTAGAAAAGTTAAAATAACAAAGGGAAACTGCTAGTAAGCTGATGGATATTAGAACGTCAATTTTTTAAAAGAGTGTGAGGAAGTGCATCAACAACAGTTACAATATTGCATAAAATATGCCCAATCAAAGGCAGCAAGTACTTTCAGGACTCGTACAAATCACTGCCAAATACAGGATACAGACCTGCTGACCCTGAAGAGTCCTTCTCAGTAAGGCATTTGATTTTTTTCCAAAAGTTTGACCTGTTTTCAGTAAGGTGTAACAAAAAGATCATAAACTACTAGTGTAAAACTAGAAAACGTAATTAAATGTTCTGTATTCTATACATGCAGCAAAAGAGATTGTTCAACTGATGAGATTGTAAAGTATGTGTATACATTATTTACCACTAGTCCAGTCGCACAAACTCAAGTTCCAACCTCTACGCAGCTTTATGACTTGTTGCTGTCTCTCAACGAGACATATTTCTTATATTTTACCATCGAAATCATATCTCCCACTACGAGTCCTACTTAAATTGGCATGTGATGTCCAAAAATGTTATTGTGCTAGTTCCATCTTTTATTCACAAGAATTTGAATATTCTTCTTTATTTTTTGATGTTGATTATTAACACTTTTTAAGAGGCATTTCTTAAACAGGCATCGCTTGCTGGACACCATTTTAAAACAAATTCTATAATCAACAGTTGGATCATGCAGGCACTTTGCATGAACAAATAGTAGCATTTTAAAGTGTCTAAGGTGCAGCTGTAAAGTTAGTCTGGTTCCCTGTTGAATTTCACTAATTTTAATATGACACCCAGATCCAAATCAAACACGGATGAACAAATTTTCCGGATTTTTCGACAATGATCTTTTTATCGTAGTTTTTGTTTTTATGCTGCAAAACGTATTTCAAGGGTAATTATCCTAAGACAGCAAAATCGTAAGAGTTGGCAGGTCTGAGAATATATAAACATAACTATATTCACTGTCTAGGATCCACCTACTTGATAAACAATTGTTTATTTTTTCCACCTTAAATGCTGGCATTCAAAGCAAAACAGGAGTTTTGCAAAGATCATTTAAGATAGGATGATCCAGTTCAATTTATGCATCAAGACTAAACCATGAAAACACAACAAAGATATGACTCATTCATACTACAAACTTTCATATAACTAGTGATTACATAAAATTAAACAACTTAGATCCATTTCAGAGCTCAAAGACAACATTACATCTGAATATTTTACACATTCAAATCTTTTTTATGTGATTAAATTTTGTGCAACAGCTCATTTTATGCTTTAAGAGGAAAGTAATTAGGATACCTTTCCTGCAATGGCAAATCCAATCATACAAACTATGCAACTGGGACAAGTTATGAATGTTCCACGCACATTAGAAATGACGCTACTCAATAATGATAATACTTGTTAGTTAAACACAACCATATATCTGACTGCATCTCAAGTCTTCTTCAATAAAATGCTTCATGAGTTCTCAAAGGTACAGTGAATATTTTGATGATTAAGACCTGTTAACTAGCCAAAATTAAAGCCTAAAAAGTACCGTACCTGAAGATAAAAAATAAACATAATTATATACTTAACAACACTTATTTTCCTCTGATTTGCAACACAAGACTTCATGTTCAGTACATCCCTCATGTCAAGAAATTTCTAAAGTACAAATTTAAACTAATACCCAGGATAATGTATTTTTCTGATATCTAAAATTCTTTCTCAGTAAAGGTAAAATCATAAACATCTCTACTTGCCTTTATATGGTTTACTGTATAAATACATTTTACAGATGTCAAAATCTTGAACCTCAATTACATTGTTTATTTCATATGATGTACAGGCAAGATTTAGAGATCACTTTTCAGTTCTAATGTCATCATTATCATTCCTGGCATAGGCACCAAAAGTACTTCTAGCAATTATATATGTTTATATGGCAATGCCATAATTAGTCATGAAACCTGACTGGTGCATTAATCGCTTTTTATGTTTCATGCATTTAGCTCAATTCCTCAAACATTATTATGCAATGAGACTTAATAGTATATTCTTTGGAGGGTTCCATTGACTACAGTAAAAAGTAAGTCACTGACCCACTTAGTTTGCTCTAGTGAATTTGCAAGTTCTTTTTCATCAAGCCACAGCATGTAAGACACAGGATTTCACTCATTTAAATGTTTCTAATACGAATGGTGAGCAATATTCTCCAACAAATAGACCTCTGCCTCTCAAGCATGCCACCCCTATCCCATGATGGAGATGAGTCTATAATGCACAACTCTTTCAAAAATACTTGCAAATACAAATTAACAACAATATATTCAGATGCTAATGATGTACAAAGTCTCGCAGCAATTAGCCCAAAACAGGGCTGCTGCATTCACAAAATTCTATCACAATCAGCTTCATGTAAGAAAAGGTAATACATTTTTACACAAGATCACAAAGTTTTGTCAGTATGGGCATTTTTTATGATGACTGTAATATATACAAAGTTTTATAATTAGGCAAAAACAAAATGAGCTCCCTTTTGCATTGGTTTTAAAATTCAGGTAGGTAGGTATTTTTTTCAAACATGATATATTTTAATTATCAGCATGTATATTGTACTATAAGCACTTCAAGTGTGATGGATAGTCGGCAGACATGGAAACACCCATTGGAGGGGAAGGGGCCTTATCCAAATAAAACTTTTTAAGACAGTTGTGTTCACAAGATTTTTACATTGCATTCAGACGCAAGACAAAAGGCATGAGCAACAAGCTGTCAATATGCATATCTTCAAATGAGAAGCACATCACAATCCACTAAAAGATTGAAACTAATCACAATCCACTAAAAGATTGAAACTAATCACAATCCACTAAAAGATTGAAACTAATCACAATCCACTAAAAGATTGAAACTAATCACAATCCAATAAAAGATTGAAACTAGTTGAATTCGAAAGAATCCGTCAAACACTACCTAAGATGTACAATGGTTCACAGCAATCCACTGAAAAATGTGAGACTGATCACATTTTGAATATTTGGCCACACACAAAATCACCATAAAGTCAATAATATCACCAATAACAAACAGTTATTCCAGGAACAATGATGTTGATATGTGAATCTTCAGTGTATCAAAATATTTTTTTAAAGTTTCATAATGATATATCAAAAACTGCAACACAAGTTCCGTTCATCTTACAGGATTCTGTAATACACTGCATGCAATAAAGGTTGTAACTAATACTGAGAGGACAGCAATCTGTTAAAATGTAAATCTTCAAAACAATAACCATATATAAGTGTCATGGCAATCTACTGTAAACTGTGATACAAGTTGCATTCACAAGATTCTGTCATACACTACATCTGCATTCAGATAATGCTAATAAGATCTTCCCAGTCAATAATTTTTGTAAGTCAGACCAATTTTCAGTATCTCTTAGCAAAATAGTCAAATTAAAAAAGTGCATTTGGAAAGTTTAAAAGTGTAGTAATTGAATGCTGGTAACTTTATATTTAACTTACAATTCATAAAATGATCATTGGCTTGAATGATTATCATTTCAGTTTCTGGACCTGGATTTCAATTCACCAATAAATTGTTTTAAGATCTCTCAACCAAGTTATAAGATCTCTCAACCTGATGCAACCTTGGTCTTTTTTCAAAATTTGTATAGCAATAGCAATTGTCATGGAATAAAACAGAAAACAATTCCTGTGTAATTGATTTGGTTGATGTATACAGTTTTACCAAAAGTAGTTATCTTTTTTATTTTCCTTCTAATGGTGACCTAGTAATACAAGCATCTTATCATAGATCACTCACAGCAAGATGCACATATATTTATATTTATCTTGGTTCTTGCCATTTGCGTAAAATATATTTATAGAAAGCATATGGTCCAATACAGGCAATGTAATCACCTAGATCTTGTCATGGAGTGTCTATAGTGGACGACTTACTAGATAACTGTAGCACATTACACAAGTCAGATCTGTAACTGTATTTCAACTGCCTCTTATGGATATTTGTATTTATTTTAGCATAAAAATGCAATAACCTTTTAATTATATATACTCATTTTCTTATTCTACACAAGGTTTAGTTTAATTATATAAACAAAAAGACACAAGAAACAAAGTGACTGAACATATGCCATATTCCAAACTAAATACACAAGCTTAGAATCATCAGTACACATTATTAATTCACATGTAAATAAATGTGCATTGCAACAACTTTTCCATTTGATCTGGAATGAATAGATTCTGGTATTTTTGTCAATTTGATGAAATTTTGTGATTATGGACTGGATTTATGTAAATGAAGTATATCGGATTTTAGCAGCGTCTGTGCCAATTTTATTGGAAAAAACCTCGGATTGAAGCAGTGAGGGAGAAGTGTGTTGACATCTGCAAGTGTGTTTCTCTTCTGTCACTGAATGTTTCAAATCATGTGGGAAAAATATGAAGTTTTTCATTTGCAATTATCAAAAAGATGCCAATGGAATTTAATGTTTATTTCATTTTAAGTGCATTAAGGAGGATGTAATTGCACTTGGAATTAAGTCAAAATTACAGATAACTTCTAAATGTGTAATCAAGCTCGGAAACCATTACATGACTCATGTAATTTGCATTTGCAGAACTAAGTATATTTTGAATAAATTCAGGATATAAAACTAAGTATATTTTTTTACCATTCTTATTACCAGCTAAAGAAGACAGTTTATACCTTGTCACCTGCATGTTTTTTGCAAGGACCCTGTCTGGCATCTATAACTAGCCTAAATCTGAAACATTGTATCAAAAAAATTAATGCAGAATGTGCCATTGCAGCTGGTATGTGGCAGTCATTAAAACATCTGCATTAGCTCATTCAGAATTGTGCTCACAAGTGCAATATTGTAAATATTGAATGATTCTGTAATGTAAATTTTAAAAAATGAAACAAAATGAACATATAATAAACCATTTTTATCCTGTGTTCTTGATGTCTGAAATTCTATAAAATTATATAGTGTTTTGGTACAGAAAATTATTGGTTTGATGTAATTCACCATTGAGGGCTTTATACTGGCATAAATAATCGATAATAGCATGTATTTTATGGATTTTGTTTTTGCAATGTTTATTTCTATAGCGTGGTTATCGACTCACATTTTGACCAATACATGTAACTGGTGCTTCTTCCTTCAATTTCCTAAGCACAGTAAAGAATCTGAATACAGATTTGTATTGTGTTGACACTAAACAGCTGACTGTACCTTCAGATTGGTACAATTTTCATTTAAGTCAAAGACAATAATTAAAGTCTTTAAAAGAAAGAAAAAAATTAATATGACCATTCATTAAGTAGCGCTAACATAATTTTCAAAAGGTCCATATGGCACACATATCCAAGTGGTGTCATTTTCTTTTAAGACCAAAAAGACATTGGGATGAATGTGTGTGTGTGTGTGTGTGTGTGTGTGTGTGTGTGTGTGTGTGTGTGTGTGTGTGTAAAATATCAAGGCAATTCTCCAAATAGTTTAGGAGCAATGGTAATAAAAATCTGTGCTAAAAGAACTGACAGACAGCGGGCAATGATCCATCCCATACGTTCTGTTGACTGTTCAGATGAATATGTGATGCATCCAGAGAAACAAGAATATAATATACTGCTTGTTTACCTGAGGGGTTGTTTCATTAAGAACCCTTAGATCATCTTCCTGTTTAAAAGGTGCTTTAGTGGCTTTTGTGTTGTTGCTTTCCTCAGAGGAGGATCCCCTTACTTTCTCTACCAAAAGCTTTGCTACACCAGACTCCTTGGCTGACACCATACTGTCAGGAATGTCACCAGTTCTACCCTCCCAGCACAAGCATCTACATAAAAATGTACAAAATTCAATTTATTGCCCAAAATGGATGTTTACGCAGTTTCCTAAACAAATATCTTCTAAACACACATGTACATGTACAATGCTGCTTAATATGGAAGCAAGTTACAAGCTAAAAGTATACATGGGTATTAATTGTCCTGAATTATCTCAACATGCATAATATTAAAAGCTTTGAAAAAAGAAATAACCTGAAGGTCTCATTTTAATTTAATTTTATGACAAACATCATCCATATAAAAGACCACCTTTGTGGCCTATTGGTTAGAGCATCCACCTTGGATGCAGGAGGTCACAGGTTCAAACACCCCAGCCAAGTCAAACCAAAGACATAAAAAATATGGTACTAACAGCTGCTTCGCTTGGTGCTCAGTATTAAGAGGTTAGTGTTGGGAATTGTCAGCATGGTGTCAGGATAATGTGACTGGGTGGGACATCATGCTTCATGTCTGTGGCATTATGACCCTGTGCTTGAAATCGCTAAAAAAAATGCCACAATGCAGACATTGTAGCAATTTGATGAAAAAATTTAAAACTATATTAAAAAATCCAAATTACACACACATCCATATAAGGATATTTTAATACTTTTCCCAGCCTATCACAATACTAGTTTGTCAAAGTCGAAATAAGTGTTTTAACAAACACTATTTCCCCAAGAAAACCATGCTGTGATAAGTTTCAAGTGTATGACTCAAAACAAAAATCCTAAAATCTCTTAACAACTATACTATTTGCAAATGGCCAATCTAATAGCAATAATGATGAAACGTATCTTAATTGTTAGAATTAATCAATCTAGTCATTTTTGTATTTAAGTCCCAGACATGTCCTTCTATGTAAGACTCTCAGAATACGCCTAAATAAACCCACCACTTAAAATATTCTTATCAAGAAACATGACCATACATGGATATTTTTAATGAATTCTGGAAAGGTAAGGTCACATTCATCCACAAGTGCATCACCAGTGTACAAAATTTTCATTTCACAGATATTTACCAGCAAAAACCAAACCTGAAACACCAGTACATCAGTATACAGCCAATGTCCTACCTTAGTGGAAAATCTGCACTGTCACTGCTAATTAAGTAGCATGTCTCTCAGTATTAGCTAAATCAGGCAAGACAAAACAAAACTCTTCATTTTGCAGGTAATTTGTTTTTAGACAGATGACAAGTCCCAATAATTGTCCTAGATGGTACTTTGAAAAGCAACACCACAAGTTGGTTGCTGGTGCTGAGGCTACTGAACACTCCATGGCAGCCATCACAGACTGATCCAATAATAAAATTCAAAATCACATAGCTCACCTACAAGTCATTGAGGCCAACCAATAAACCACTTTGGCTCCTGTCTCTATTAGTCACATCTTATGACATGCTACCAGGCCTATTTTATCCCACTGGAGACAAGTGGAACCCCTCAATAGTTTCTGCATAAACCACACCAGACCTCTAAAATACAGGTGCCAGGATACAAATACAACTACCTAGATATGCATTAATTGAGAACATGTGCAAATGACACAAACAAAATCATCTTAGAGAGTTAAAATGAATTATTTCAAACAAAACTCTATGCATTTGGTATGTTATGCAGGAGTTAGTGCAAACCTGACTAATGCCATTTATTAAATATTTTGAATATGATTCTTGGACCTTGATTTATCCCTTGAAAATTATTTTGCCTGCACAATGTTTGCCATTTTATTTACTTGAATTTAAGTTCAAGACCTAACCCTGTTTACAGGTTTGATGTTATCTTCGATTCTGATTTTTTTTCCTTAGGAAAATGTTTTTGCAACATTGGTCAAGTGGAATGTTTGTAAGAATAAAGTAAACAAAATCATTAATTCCTATTTAAATATCATTCTGTGGAATCCCTTTTAGTTGGGTTATGATATAATTGGAGATAAATTATTTAAATTCTTCACAGGAAATACAAAGTGCTCAATGACCTTTTGGATTAAACACTACCATCATATTATTGTGAATTTATTCAAAGACATTCTTTTTGGATTATACCATTGTGGAACAGCAAGATTGCTGGGATATCAAATTATTCAAGACTTTCTATATAAACACATTCAACACTAGAATTTGTCAGAAACACAATACTTTTGGATTTGTTATAGCAAATTTACCATTGTTTGGGACATTATTCACAATACTAAGTTCCTTTTAAATTTCCACTTTGTATTTGAGAAATATAAATTGCTGAATCATACCGAAAAAAAGAGAAAAAAAACGTGTTGGTTATCCTTATTTCTCTTACTCAATTTTTGACAACAAAGTTGTAATAGGTAAATTAAAATAAGAACACCACAAATAATTTGTGTGATCTGTACCAAATTAGGTTTCTAATATTGCCAAATTTATCATTTCTTTGGTTGAGAATCCCACAATCCTGTTGCTTGTGTATAGTTGGATGGGTATGGTATAAAAAGAAATAATTTAACATACAGAAAAGGGGACGAGTACATTTGAAAAAAAGTAACCACAAATACAAAATGGAATACTTTTAACACTGCAATTTGCATACAAAATTAAGAAGCATAACACATATTTTAAGATGAATTCACATTTGTCAACTGCAATTTTTCAATAAAAATATTGTGGATATAAATGACCTTAACTCTCCTAAATTTCTCCTGTATTTCATTAAGAGCCACTGTAGATCAACTGTTAGCTGTCTGGACTAGCAACCAAAACTGCAAGTTCAAAACCAATCATTTGACCAGCACAGTCAGCTGCAACAGGTGTCTTTTACTCCAACACCATTGGCATTAAGGTGGCACTCACCAGTTATTATGTACTTTTGAGAGAGTGATGTATGTAAGGTGAAGCTATTTGCATTTAAAACATGCACAGTGGAGAGAATGTTGGCATATGCAACTTTCATGTAATGTGGCCGACATTTATTTGGATATTGTACTTTTATAATTGTAAATGAATGATCTTGGCACACTGCTAACTAAAATGACTGCTCCCTTGTGCTGCAAAAATCAACCCGAGTTTGCCTCAAGTACACTGTCCTTGGCAGCTATTAAAATTGGGAAAATGAATTTAGCGAGACTAGACAATGCCAGCTTCTGAATGTGCAATGAATGAATTACCAAATATATAAAAGGTAAAAAAAGTTAAAAAATTAATCAGGTCTTTTTTTACAATTTACCTCTGAAGTTCAGGAAGTGAAAATGAGCAAGTGGAGCTAGCACTTTTTTTGAAAGGTGCATATCTGTAGTAAGGCCAAGCTGTATTCTCTATAACCCATATTACACCCATCAATCATACACCAAAATAAAGTTAATTAAAAGTTTCTTTGAACAATACATAAGATATACAAAGTCTTTTTTAAATAGCCAGTGTAACTAGTAAGGAAACCTGGGTAAATTCTTTTTCTTTGAAATTCTAACCCTATGCTAAATATGAAACTGTTGAGCACCACCTAAATAACTTATATGAGTGTTTCTGTGTTGTAAATGCCAACTACACAATTTCAAAATAAAGTTAAATGTACAACAACCCCTAAAAAATAAGAGCACAAGTTCTTGGAATTTTAAAACTGCAAAGTATAATGCAATCAAGTACAAGGTACTATGCCCTATGTTTGTTTTTTTACACACCTTGACTGTGCATTGAGAGTGCCAATGTTTATGTAATCTTCCTTGTAATTCAGAGTTACTGTCATTTCCTCATCATCTGATGGAAAAGCTCCAAGGGCAAATAGCACAATATGTTTTGGAAGTGGAACCTCCACATGTCGATAGTATACATCACTGGATCGCCTGAAATAAAAAACAATAACAATGTAATTATAAATTTATTTTTGTCCTTGTTTTGTGTATATAATTCCCTCATTCACAAACTATGTATATGACCTAATGCACCTTAGTGTCACACGCTCAATAAATCCTCATATTTGTTTGACCAAACAAGTAAACATTTATTAATATGACATGGGTTGATGTATCCATGTCACCACATTGTTATATTGTACATGTATGACAGGTAAATTGTAAGCAACATGAACCTCTGTCCACATTCCCAATTCTAAAATTTGTTGCATACTACTGTATGAAAAGCATAATGTACATCAATGTGAGATGGCTGAATCCACAGGGTTTTGTTGCAAAAAAAGACTAGGAGCATCTGTCAATGAATCAAGGGATGGTGTGGTCCAATCTGTTCCAATGTTACAGGTTAGATGCCCCATCCCTTGATTCATTGATAGATACTCCAATTTTCTTTTAACAAACCCCTGTGACTGAATGCAAGGCCAATTTTTTGGCATACTCCAATCTATCCATGAAGGTGAAAACATTTTGTAAGCTTAATTATGAAATGGTATTAATCTGTATGATGAAACATCAAATTAATAATCAGTGATGTCAGCACACAACATAATCTCAAGCAAATTATGCTACACACTAAATTTCCAACTCTCAAAAAACTCTTTATTTGGTGTTTGTTTAAAATAAAATTCTTGTTGCACTAAAATGTGATCTCAAGATGAAAACAGTGTGCATTGCGAATCATTAGAGAAGAAAGTAAAAGAAGCAGAACAAGAGAGAATAAATGTAAATCTGACTTTAATGAAAAATGGAGAAAATATTCCCTTGACTAGAACAAGGCATATCCAAGGCATTTGGATTACTTGTGTGACTTCGTGATTGTGAAGACTACACAAGTGAATAATCCTTTTGTGACAGTGCTTGAGAATTTTAAAAAATCTGCCCTTTATCACCACAAGATATCTTTTGAACACATTACCTAAAACATTCTTTAAGAACAAAAAAAATAAGTAAACTTGCAGAGACAAATCCATTTTGTGGATTACAAATTCAGGGGATCGTTGCAGATTTTGCTAACTTTGCTGCAATGAAAGTGAAATTTGTTAAAAAGATGAATCATTAGCATCTAATTTTTGGATAAATGTATTTTAGTATAAAGTACAATAAAACCGATGATAGCATACATTTTAAGACAGCCAGTAAATTAGATGTTGTTTTATTAAAAAGATTTATATGGAGTTTTGTATTGGCTCATATGTAATGTGTTGGTCTATAATATTGCTACAAAAAATTATAAAGAAACTGTTAAAAGTATGACTTTAAACTAAAAGGAAAATTAACTAATAAAATTATCTTTTGAATGGATAATACATTTGTGTGTTAACTGTGCGTGTTGGCTAATTTGTATTTGAGAGAGAATGTTGTGTGAATTGTGATATCCTATTCCAGCTGAAAATGTATGGATTTGATGAAAAATTATGGGTACATTTTTTACCTCCACATTTTTTTTACCCCCAGTTCTGACACCAAGGGGGTTTTCTTACCCTCAGTTTTACATTCCTGAATGAATACACTGCTGAATATTTATGGATTCTTCTTCCACTTGTAACAGTTACCATTTATTGCCCATCAGGTGCTGAAAAGATGGCATTAAGCCCACAACAACCAAATTCATATTTTCATAACTTTTGTTTTTATTTTAGTCATATTTTATAAGCCATTTTTGTAAGTCCTGCAGTCAAATTGCAAGGGTTGGTTGGCAGGTCTGCATTTCCTTGTCTATAATAATTTATTAGCTTTATGTCATTTCAAAACAAGAAATTTGCCAATATAAATTCTCTCCACAACGTAAAAAAGAAAATGTTCATTTTAAAGAAAATAGTTAAGCTAATACGTGGGACATTCTCCAATTTTCCAAGCGGAGGTGGAGGTGAGTTTGAACAAGTAAAAACATTCATTGCATATTGTGGATTATATTCATTGCATATTGTGGATTATATGTCATACTTTTATAAATCAGGTAAATTCATGTGATTATTGTCTAGCTAGAACTAGCACAGTGTAATGGCCACAAGCACCAATTTTATTACTGATGATAAAAAAAGGTACAAGGGTATCTGGCTAATAGAGCATTCTCAATAGGTTTCAAAACTGAACAGTTGACCCTGGACTCCAAAATCTAAAATTAAAAAAATTAAAATTAAAATTTCAAGAGTAAATTCTTTAGAACAGTCATGAGCCAATAGCTGTGATTCCTCAATATTGGTGGAAACAAATGTTTTAAGATTTGTTTTGTGATGAATAATGATATACTTCTAAAGTATTTTGTAAGAAACATATACAGTGAAACATGTCTTGAGAGACCACTATGCTCGAACACTTGTCAAGAGAGACTAGGTTCTCTTTGCACAGATTTATTAGTTATATCGTGTTATGACTTGTCTTGTGAGACCGTTATTTTTTGGGGGCAGAAGAGGTGGTCTTTCAAGACAGGTTCTATTCTATAAGCAAACATATACCCATACAACTAGGAAGGCTATACATTATTCAAATATCAAAGATATATTTTCAAGCAAATTTCTGAGACTGACTATACATCTCAAAGAAGACACTATCTTTGTTTCTTTGTAGTCTGGGGATCAGTAAATTCATCACCAGCAGGTTGTTTCCAAGACACAGAAAAGAAAATATACTTCTTTGCACCACTATGATTTTAAAGTTCCGATGTATGCACCGAGTGTTATGTCCATTCGATTTTTACTGCATGTTCCATTAATTAACACATGGTAAATGTTTTAACCATTTTGCTCATTAAAGCAAATTAATCACCAATAAAACATTGCACTTTTAAAACTGGCTTCGCAGGAAGCCATATATTCTGGTTTGTCTAACTGATTATAATTTGAAGCTCAAACAAATGCCTATATTTTTTGTCAGAAATGAATCCAGTGAAGTTCCTAAGTGTTAAACATTCCACCAAATAAAGCAAATTAATTTCCAATAAAATTATTTAAGTTGGTCCACACTTTGACCACCAGCTTCACAAGCCACCATATGTTCCAGTTCTGACTAGATCATTATACTTTAACGTCCACACATGCAAAATCTGATATGTGATCACAATTAAGTCCATTTGTGTCATAATTGTTTCCTATTCTTCTATTACAAACTTCAAACATAATCTCAAAACAAATAAATTCAGTTTGCACCAGCTCTGCCTAGTTCATATATATCTTCCATTGGTATATTTTTGGCCATCAAGGTGCTAAATGTTCCTGAGCAGATGTGAATCAGTGCATCCTACAGTAAATGTGTTTTGGACAGAACTCTGTAAAAAACTAAGTTAAAGACAAATCAAGGGTAATTAAGATTAATGCTCCAGCCCAAATCTATGTGCATCAAAAATGTATCATATATAAATTTCACATGACAAAACCCAAGGATAAGTCATTAATGAAATCTCTGTAATGTTGACCAATTAATAATTGTCATGTCTGCCAACTCAATGACTAATCGACAATTATACTCAACAGTGTGTTCTAATATATCACTATATATTTATATCATTACTGGTAAAAATTCAAAACACTGTACAGTGACAATTATGTAAACATGAGAAACTATTTCCAAAGGTGTGCAATCACCCACCCACCCCCAGGGTCAGAAATTAAATAACAGCTAGAGGAAATTTTTGCAAATATGATCAAGTGAATAAGAAATTATGCAAAATGCTGGGAAAAATGAACAGAAATTCCTGAAGCATGACCCAATAAGCTGTGATGTTGGGCACTTTATGCACCAAATATAGGGAGAAAATACTAAGGTGCACATGTACTTCATTCACAGGTCATAGTGGTGAAATACAGTTGTTATTGTTCCAAGTTGATGTTAATGAATAAATGTTAAAAACAATTGGTTAGTTTGAATTTAGCAGGATCAGTGAAATTTTGGCAAAATCAGTAGAGTAGAAACTGAGCAACCTTTATGAGCAACCACCTGTCAGTTCTGAAAACAATGGTAATGCACAGATCGATTTTATATAAATTCAAGTCTAACTTAACCCCTGCCTGTATTTCTGTACTAAGGATTTACTTGGCAAAATGAAAATAAGGCCAGATGCAACATGTACAGAAAGAATTAGATTAAGTAAAAAAAATATTTTAAAAAAAAAAAAGAGTCAAAGTGCAAACTTGTTAAATTGGGATTTCTGCATTATTTTTAATACTATCACTGGAACAACCCTGATACTGTTTAACCTACTTTAATAAAGCTTTCTGCCTTCTGGTTACAAATAAAAGGTTAGTCCATATAATCCAATTCAGCAGGCTTTTTGTAAGCCGTGATAAATTCACAAGTTCTGTATATACGTCCGCCTCCCAAATCTGGCGTTGTACTTCCTTGTTCTAAGGCACAGCCACTAAATCAAATTTAAAACTACTTAAAGAAAAACTTTGTTTAGTCGCGTGTTCATGTGATATAAAAACATACCTAAAAAAAAGTGAGGATCCAACAGAAATAACGACACAAAAAGATCAACACATTTACGCACAACAAAGATGTCTTGTTTCTTCTCTGAAATTTCCAATTAATTAGCAGATGTAGCTATCTAAAATATTACCGTGCCAGTGCATTAGGGGCTGAATTTAGATCTGTAACGCTGTAAATTATTAAATCTTCCATCTTGTCGTGTCTACCACATTACACTGACAAAATAACGGTGAACGCAACAATTTGCGCCGAAATGTTTCCTTCCTGAATTTGGCGCCAGCAAATGGCAAACACTAAAAAAAAGATCCGGTAATGGACCGTAATTCTATAACCGGTAACGTGCTCAACGATATCGACGTGACCGGCCTAGACCAACTCCGTTAAAGAAGATAAAAAAAAAAAAATTTAAAAAAATAAGATGAATGCACGATTATATTATTTACAATTAAGCTTTTGTCATTCATTCATTTGTCCATTAATTAACTGATTGACTAATGTTCGCTTCACACAACATCGCGAATTTTATCCTGTATATCACTCATTAAATTGTCAGGTCAGAGTCGTTACATGTAGATGAAAGTATCAAATTCGTTTCACACGAGGTATTTCAAACGAATTATGTACCTTTAGCGGAATTTAATGATATTGACCTGAAAATTTACTGGGTTACAAATAGGAAAAATTCGCGATGATGTGTGGATAGAACTTCAATTAATATGGAGCGTAAATAAAAGTAAATATAAAAAGTCATTGGTTGATGGATTGATCAGTTAATTACAAGCATAATATGCATTACCTCTTCAAATACGACCATTTATATTCTGTATTACACGTACTGTATATTTAAGACTGCAGTAATAACATGTGTGCAAGATTATGTATATCTCGTCAATAGAATCCCTCAGCCGACAGTAGATCAACAGCCGAGATATATAAACATAAGTCTATTATAAGAACATCGTTGTGTGCAGACAAAACTAACCGCAGATTTTAGCAGGTTTTACAGAATAGGCGATATCATACCCTAAAACGCCAGTCAACATCATTACATATGTGAGGCTGATTTGAGAGGTTACCAATAGCTTCCCTTGCGCCGGTGGTTCTTTCCCGGGTTTTTGTAATTTTTGTAATTAAATTGATCATCATGAACAAAGAAATATGCTATAAAAAAAACATTCTTTCTCATAATCTTTTCTCACTTCTTGCTATGACAAGAAAATACTCATAACTTAACAAATGTTGTTGCCAAAAGAGAGAGAGAGAGTGTGTGTGTGTGTGTGTGTGTGTGTGTGTGTGTGTGTGTGTGTGTGTGTGTGTGTGTGTGTGTGTTCCGGCTCTTTTACAAAGAGGTGTCCTCATAACGTTGTAGATTCGTTTGGGGAATGGCTTAACGAGAGACAATGACGGATTCGCTGTAAGAAAAACTGAGTCTCCTGATTCTCGATGAATGAACTGAACTTCATCAAAATTATATATATATATATATATATATATATATATATATATATATATATATATATATATATATATATATGTGTGTGTGTGTGTGTGTGTTTGTGTGTGTGTGTGTGTGTGCATTGCAATTTTCCTTCGAGATTATCATCTTCATACAATTGTATAATTTCTTCCTTTTAGAAAATAATACGGATAATTAAATATCGACTAAATTCATGATAAGTTAAAAGTAAAAATTCAATATTTGCCATTAATACAACAAACATTTCTGAAGAAATTTGGAGTAGGTTACTAAAACATTATTCTTTATTACTTAAAGAATATATTTTTCCAAATTAAATTTTTCTAAACATGAATAATAAATACTATATTGTTACGTGACACGGGCTCTTACTCAGTAACAAAGAAAAAGGTGAAAGCCAACAAGCTTTGTATATTTCAACAAAAAAAATTATTTCACTAGACAACAATACAAAATTTGGTAAATAGGTCTTACAGTTAGTAAATATAATCCAAATATGATTCTAAAAAAAGTCCTATCACTAAATAGTCCTATACGAATCCAGGTTCGAGTCCAGACGACGTATGAATATGGAGGGCGATGACGTCAGATGTAGTCCAATATATGAATAATAATAATTCATCACTTGAATCACTGTCTTTGTTTCCGAATAATTCTATAATTAATTTCCTTGAAGAGCTTTCAAAAAAAATTTTAAAAGAAAGTCAACTTGTTGAGTTTTCAGTAAAATAAATTATTGAATCCAAAGATCAGACGAAGAATACAATATTCTGGCAACAAATTTAAAATAAATACATAGATACGCCTTGTTATTTCAAGGTTTTGAATGACTTTGCGTAAACAAATATTAAGAATGCGTATTTAACCTCGAAAAAATCACTTCAAATCTCACGAGATTGGTCATATGATCTCCTATTACGCTATTTATATCACGTCCTCAGTACAGACCGACTTAAAAGACCAGTCATAAAAATAGGTTGTTTAAAAACATTGATCACGCGGAGAAAGTATGTTCGCGATGCTAACTTCCTGTTCATTTGTTACCAAGGTAAAACGAACTAAATTCCAACCCTCACGTATTACTATTTCGTCTTAAATAAACAAAGTTTGACCTAAAATTATATCTCACTACTAAAAGTAGAATCCCGGATCCGGGGGAAAAATATTCATTGCAATTAAATACAATGAAACAAAAATGAAATAAAAAGAATTTTAAACCTTATACAATATTAATTTAATCACATATATGTAACATATAGATAACACTTAATAAATCTATTTAAACAATTAAACATGCCATTAAAATATAATATAAAAAAGAGAAGAACTCACATTAATGTTGCGAAAATGTCGCAACCTCTTGCATTGAAAATCTTAACATTAAAAAGTCCCTATATCTTAAAGCCTTATCTATTATATTATATTGTAATGGAATATTTAATTGTTTAAATAAATTGTATTAAGGCCTTAAGTTTACGAACACAGTCGATGCATACTTGTAAGGAAAACAGACTCTTCTGATTCTCGACGAATGAACTTACTTTGTGCAAGTATGTCCTCAGTTGATACACAACTTTGGACGTATCCTCAAGTCAAAATATTGGCATTCGTCAAGGTTTTTTGTCCTCATTGTTACGACCCTGTAGTTTAAAGTGTGTATGTTAAAGAATCAATTATGGAGAAATCTTTATTTAATTTTATTTCATTAAATGTAATTATTAATATGATTATATTAATATCAGTCTAACATGTTGTTAAAAGTATCGTGTTCACTTGAGACGTAAATGTGTGAGCACGTGCTGTGTATGACGGCAAATTCATTACAAGTAAACTTTCAGGAATAGCTATGAAAACGATTGGCTGATACTTGATCAGGCTTTCCTAATGTCCAGATGTATTAAGAAATTGCATGCGTCCCCCGTGCGCCTGTAATTCAAATAACATATTAGCTTCATTTATATACTGAGGCATTTTGTAAGAGGTTCAGAATCATACACAGTTGTAAAGTCAGATTTGGAGTTTATTGTAACATCTTAAGAGTTACACATCTTCTATTACCTTAAAACGGGTATTTTCGTGCTAGAAATTGTCTGTTGGTATGTCTACGTAGAACATTTTTTGTTAGAGCTAATTTTACTTTGTTTTTTCTGAATAATTGTTTTCCTGGAGAACAAAACTATTTGGACAAAGACATTTTCGAAAATATTCTAAATTGGAATGGAACAATACAAACTATCCTTTATTGTGCAAATTATGGATTTTTCTGTTAGCCTTCGTCTGACGTCATCGTCCGCCATTTTGGACCGAAACTGAAATTCAGACTGTGTTTAGAACTTTTTACAGGACTTGTGTTCATATTTAGAACAAACAATTTGGATCATTACCGTAAAGCGTAAGTTTTGTTTTACATATTTACATTTTTTCATGTTTTCTAGGAAAATATTTTTTTTTTAAATTTACAAAGCTTGTTGTCTTTACTTTCTTTATGTTGCTTTGAACAAGCCGATACGTAACAGAATTCAAATTTCAAATTAGAACGAGGCTCCAGTCTTCCTTATTGATACTTTCTGCGTCTGTGTGTACGTCATCAGACAGACAATCCATTTCTTGGTTTATTTAAGAAACACGTGAATCCTAGTGTACTCATCAAAAAGGACTTTGCCTGCTCAGCATAGCTTACAAGTTTAAAAAATTGCAGATTTTTGGATACAAGGGAAGTTTTATAGTACCAGGCGTTTTGTAAATTCTCGTCAATCACAATCTTTATTAAAATACTTCACAATTGTAGTACTGAAATAAAATTAAATTGGATATAATTTAAAGAGCAATTACTTTCAATATAATTTAATGAAACTTTACTTTGAATATAATTTGGAGAAAATGTCAATTCTAATAATTTTACTTAAAAATTGGATCCTAATAAATACTGTCCAAGAAAATGGTCGCTTTGGAAAAAGTTACCTTTATCAGGAGAAACTCTGGAAACAAATATACAATTATAAACTGCACACATTAAACACATTTTAACTACTGAAAATTTACAAATTGAAAGCCAGGCACATTGCTGATTCAAGTTAAAATATTACAGCATTAAGTAACATACCAAGGTTAGGAGGCGGAGGACAAGGACACTGAGATGACAATATTTATGAGGGACTGGAAACGCCATATAAAAAGTTGTCACATATTACTGGTTCATATTTTGCATGCAAACACTATTTCCTGCATTCTTGGACGAGAGATTTGGACATCAAGTGCTCCGCTTAGCCGTGCACCGAAGCATGGAGAATACATCGAAAATTAAATTATTAGCGTGGAATAAGTTTAAGGTTATGAACAATCTTAGAGATGTACGACTCGTTCGTTAGCCCCATTTTCTCTCCCCCCAACCCCAACAGATTGATCATTTTGCGACGAATCCAAGAAAATGAATTGGAAAAGGTGATGAGGGTATCTTATGCTGGATGCCATGGATAAAAAAAATATAGTCGGTTACTCGACAGTACCACCATCTAAAACAGGGATCTCAAGCAATGCTGAGGTCCGCTTGAGGATTTTTTCGATTGTCCAAGGGTCGCACCACCTTTTCAATCTCCCATGACACCCTGTGAGGCCAATCATTTTGCGGGCCACAGGATATGGCTTAGCGGGCCGCGTGTTTGAGACCCCTGGTCTAAAACGTAGAGAATACTGGTGCCACAACTAGTCCGTTACAAGGCAGAGACACCGTCTAAAACGTAAATAGAAGCAAAAATACTTAAATTTATGGTACCCATTACTGTACCCGATATGACAGACTGACTGCACATGATGCGCCGAGGAAAAATACATGTAGACATCAGACGCGTGCAAACGGCACAGACAACCTCGTGCTTTCTAAATCCTTTCGCGTATGTTTCTCACAATAAGTGCTAAGTTTAGCGTTCTTCATAAAATCCGTAATGTATTGTAATTCATGTTCCATTTGCCCAAGAAAGAATTCTGTTGGAGGGTTCGAGAACTGCCCATGCCAGCCGGGGTGGCTGTCTCGAAGTGTCGTGTCCCTGGTAAAGCACGTTTCTTTCAACAGCTAATAATAGAGCAGTTAAAGCCACCCCTCCCCCCACAAATAAATCCTTTGCAACCATAACACCAAATGTTACATGTGCAATTTCGTCTAAATTGGTGTAGATGACGTACGTTGCTTTAGTTGATCTATCCAATAAGGTCTTTCCTCTATCGATATGCTACACATATTAAATTGTATGCAAATTAGATATTAATTAGTACCTTTAAGATGTTGTCCATTTCGTTTTCTGGATTGGGGGTGAGACAAGTTTTTTCCTTTGAGGTGAAATATTAACTTTTCTTTGATCTCAAGATTGTTAATATAGCGCCCCGTTCAAGCATTTCTTAGGTTTGTAATTACTCGTTTGATTATTAGCCCCAAATAATTAGCCAATTTCAAAACGTCATGGAGAGAAAGTGTTAGTTTCCATGTTGCCATGGTCAACGAGTAGCAAATTCAGACCCAAACCGCATGACTCTCTGTAATAATATAGTCCTTAGTTCTAGTGGTATACATTGGTGTTGTGACTGCAGGGACAGCATTTACGATAGGAAACCTGTAAATTACACAATGGAATAAACAAGAAGGGACTCTACTGATACCGTTTATGTCGACATGATGGGTCTTGAAACCACAGATTGACTGACCTAAAGTAGTTCCCTGTGTTAGGGGACAGTTGTAGAGTTTCTATGGCGTGAAGTGCTGACTGTACATAAGTTGAAGCAAAACTAAGCAGATGTGCGGGTGATAGATATTGGGTGATAGATATTTAGTAAGTTGTGATTAATGTGGTATTGCATTAGAGAAAAATGTATATCTAAAATTTACACGTTGGGCTTTCTAATTTAAAACTGAAGTTGGATAGAAGTCGGAAAATTTATGGTAAACTTATGACTTTTAGTGGGAATCGTGACAGGGTTTAGACACCGCTCAGTCAAGCAAAGACCTCTGGTTTGTAACAATTTCTGGTGCCAGGTTAAGTATGCCAGATGACTAAGCAAACATCTGTTGGTTAATGGTACCCTGAATTGAGTACTGCATGTTTACAGAATGCAATGATAACAAACACACCAATGACTTAATGGATTTATTGTTGATGGCTCAATAATAATTACATTAACAATTATCAGCTTTTTTCAGGATTTAACATCTATTCCAAAATAAAGAACTAGCAGAAATCAGATATATTTTCTTCTAAGAATTCAATACTTCTTACCAACTTATTAAGTATTGTTTATTTTGGTACTAAAACGTAGTACTTAAATAAACTGGTGAAATTATTTCAAAATTTCAGGTCTCGTGCAGTAAATGTGCTATATCAAAATTCTTGTTTTAACAAAGATGTTACAACAAAGTTTCACTGTACATAAAATGAAACAAACCTACCTTTTCTTTTATTATGAATTCAGAATTGTACTAGCATGCTGTTAAACCCTACACATGCATAAAAACACAAGTTTGCTTGTATAATTTAGAAGCAAGCCATACAATCTTTGAATCCATAAAAATATCCTATTAGGGAAATTATGGCAGCATATTCTAGTCAAATGTTTTATCTATAAACAGGATTCTGGTCATGTTTTCATGGGATATTTTGATATATGCAAACTGTAAGAAAGAAATTAGATAAAAATATGATGCTGCATGACAGTGCTGACTATAAATTCTCAGTGTTATGTAAAACATCAGTCTCTTTTTGGTCTGAACTAATTGTTTTTCTTTCAACACAAAAACACAATTTTTGAAAACTATTCATATAGAAAATACAGGCTTCTATCTAAATTGTGTGTTAGAATTAAGTGCAATCACCCTGCAAAATCTATGCAAAATACTTTTTTGGCAGTGCATACACAATAGACCCATGATTTGTAACTTTGATTGTGACAAGCAAATCAGGGTCAGTAACTTCTCATCAAGAAATAATTCATCCTGTTGATTTACATTCTGGTATTGGATTAAGGAAGCTGTATATCTACTTGAAGTGACATCATACATGATTGATGGCATTTAAAAAAATGAGTTTATTTAAAAAACAAAAAAACTTGAATGCATTATGTTCAATTACATAAACCCCATTTTGCCATGAACACACAAGTGATGCTCACAATTAACAAATAATATGGTGATCTGTGTAACAAATTACCTTAGGCTTGCTATTGATTATAAGTAGATCAATACATTATAGGTATGCTCTATTTAAAGAATGCATATTTGCCTAAATTGATACAAGACAATACCAATGCAATGTAACAGTCACTTTTTATTTTTGCTGAATCCATGTCATGCTGATGTCAGCAAAATAATGTTAGGAACTGTACCAAGATCAAATGAATGCCAAGATTTCACAAACCAGTCTTACTGCCTCTACAAGCTGTGTTGTTGTTGTAGGGTCTAAACATGTTTTATCCCTTTTCTTTCCAAATGATATCAACCTATTGTGAATATTTGTTTAGATTTTTGGTATCATATGGTTAGTTTTCTCAGGCTTTATTGTATCTACATATTTCAATTACAATTACATGCTCTAAGTTGGATACAACTGCAAAGGACATTCTGATCTGCCACTGCATAATGCACAGGTGAGTAAAGATTTCCATTGTATGTTCTAATGATTACTCCTAAGAAAGTGCCAAGACCAATATATACCATAAAATTATGCCATGGCAGAGCTCATCTATTCAATTTGCCGTTAGACTCAACTTACAAGCATGTATATATGGTACTCCAAGAACTATCAGCATTGTATTCAAGTTAAAAATTTCTATACAAAGCTACCAATATGACAGGCTGTGTTAACTATGTATAAACATAACAGTATTCATACTTCAAACTATTAAATGCATATACATGTTCATGCCATATCATACATTTATGAACCTATTTACCTTTACAAATAATCATTTTAATATACAACACACTCATTTCTTTAAATACATGAACATTCAAAGATAACAAAACTTCTTTAAAAAAAGTGAAAAATGTTGCAAAATGAATGTAACATTACTCCCTTTCTAAAATCATTGCAAGATATACTAACATCTGATTACATTTTTGTTCATTTTCTTCCTTCAAAGCCATGCCAATAATCAATGCCAAATTTTTGGACCTTATGTACAGAACAATTGCTTTTTCACATTTCAATCATTGATCAAATATGACAGATAGGTCAGAAAACAAGTGATAATAAGCAGTTACCTGCACATTTGGTTAAAATCAGTTTCATTATAATACAGCTCTTAGTGAAACACCTTTGCCAAGTAAAACAAACATACCAAATGGGCCGGAGATTACTTGTCAAATTCTGTGGAATGATTTTTGAAGTCATTTAAATGCATTTTTTTAACACTCTGGTCATATTAGCTGTTGAATCCAAATCGATAAAACTTAAAAATGCCAGGATACTTTCGGTCAAACATCTGATATGCTATCTTTAAGAAGTCATTTCAAGGTTTTCTATATTGAAAATGGTGGCCATATTTGAGTAGCATCATTTGTAAAAACAAAATTAAAAGGTCATCATACCAGGATAGAGTCAAAGCAAGCTAGTATGTGAATTTGGAAATAACATAAAAATCTTCCCATTTGTATGACTGGGTCATTATATAAATGTGGAATAAAGGAGTTTACCCCATCTTTGCTAGCTTTAAATTGTGCACTTTCTCCTCCTAGTTCTTGACCATATAATGATGTTTTTGAGGTCAGTAAGTCTAAGAATATTGGCAAAGCTGATGGTAGTTAACATATCCTAATTAGTCTCATTTAGAAAAGAATTTGGTGCCCTTCTCATACAGCAGGTAGTTTATTAAGATATTGATGTCATCATAAAAAGGTCCTTCCATGGCTAACTTCAAGGTAAATCTTCACTTTCTAACACAAGTTTCATTAAGCTCTCTGCTGCACAGAATCTGAATCTGAAGATGAATCACTGGACTCCTCACCCACCTGCCATGGTTTATTTTGGTTTCTCTAATAACACAAGAAAAAGAAATGTTATTCTTAAACAATCACTTCTCTCCATGTACAAGATAAAATATTCACAGAAGGAAACATGGACACAATATAACAACAAATGAGCAGCACATTTATATACTTGCCCTCTGATAATAGTTGCCTAAACAGAACTTAACACATCAAACCTAATGTGCAGAAACAACTATTTTCCTATTAGATGTACTATAACTGTGAACTCCAACCTGGAGATTCCAGACTACATAGTTTTTGTTTTTTCCAACAAAAACAAAATCAACATATTAACTTACTTGAGCATAAAAGATGTTCTGCAAAACTCCACTATTTTTAAGCCTTGTACAGTAAGTTAATATGCAAAACATTTTCTTTTCAACAGTAACTGCAACCTTGTATCTTGACCTTTCAATGCCAAAATGACCACGCACTCCATTACCTAAACATGTGAGTCATCAACTAACTCTGGTACAGGTACAATATCTATGACTGAAATTATTTGTGCAAAAACTATTTCTTTTATCAGTGAACTTGACTGTTAGTTCTTTGACTGACAAATGATAGGCTTATTTCTTTATCCCAGATTAAGCCTACCATAAAGTTTGATCCAGAAACATTATGTACAACTTATGTCATTGTGCAGATCTTCTGTAACAGAAACCTTTTACTTTTTTACCCCACCCCCCAATGACTGGCTTCTTTTTTACCCCATCTACAGGCCATCCACAAAGTTTGGCAACTGTAAGTAGTGGAGAATTTGAGTTGATGTGCAGAAATGTAACTGGCAACATATATAAAAAGGGGAAAAAAGGCCAGAAAGTAACAGAAAACTTGAGTCATTTGTCAAAATGCATGGTTAAATAGTACCAAGTCCATTGTTCAAATATTATGACACTGTTGAATTATTTGCGCAAACTAAACACAACCAAGTTTTCCTCTTAGTTCAAACTAAGCAAGATGCTCAGGTGAGCTTGATACTGCTTACCTGGATTACGCAACAGTTAACCATGTTGCTAAGCAGCAACAAAACTTAATGTAAACTATCTTCCTAAATTTACAATATTATTAATAACTAGTTAACAAGTCCAGAAAATCAACATTCATGATGCCATTAATATGTGGAAATCTCACTACAGAATCTGTCAATAATAATAACAACAACAATACATAAACCTATTTACCAAGGTGGTACAAAATCTTACTAGAATTTGGTCTCTACAGTGCTAACAAGTTTAGCCAAATAAAATAAGCCAATCAAATTCAAGATCACTTCTTTAGTATGTGTAACTTTTGCTCATGATCATACTCAACAAACATCTTGATAACACAAGACAACTTCACATTTTATCAAAATCTAATCATAAATACAATTGCTAGTGTTGACAAGCTATTTGATGCAAGGTCACATTGCTTATATGCATGAATTTCACTCAAATTCATGCTCAAACAAGATTTTGATAAAATCAAATTTTTCAAATCTGATAAAACCCCCATCACAAATGACTTGAGTGGAACAATAAAAATCAGCCCAACAGATGAAAAATCACCCCCTTAAAATGTCCTATTCATAATAAAAAGCATCCAATATCTTGGATAACCCAATCAACAAGACTGATTTAAAATCAGGTCATAAATCGTCTCTGAAGTGTAGAAAGCTCAGTAAATCATAAGCAAGATCACATCATTAGCAAGCAGAATGAATCCTCATAATAAAATATTAAAGATTTATGATGATGTCAGCACATTTACAAAGTATTATAAAAATAGAATCAGAAATGAAGTCTAAAATGCTAGGTACAGCGAATCAGATGCAAAAGCACCTTATTAATATACACTGATAAGCACATGCAAGATCATCATATAATCATATATATAAATAATCATATGATCAAAATTTAATAAAAAATATGACACGCTGAGTAGTAATAAACTCAGTGAATCAGATGCAAGATCAAGTCATTAATATTGATGGATTTTGCTCATTCTTTGTTCATGCTCTTGATATAAGCAAATGTTCCATATCAGATCAACACTAGGCTGGAAATAAAGCTTTTAATTTAGCTACAAGCTTGGCAAATCAAATGCATTATCACCTTTTTAATATGTTAGTATCACACTCACTTAACTTGTCTACAATCTTGATCAAGTAAGCATGTAATACAAATATGGTCTTTAACCTGTTATTAAGCTCAGTAATATTGCCACACTTTTATCTTATTCATTGCTAACTATTCTGCTATTCTGAGATCTTAATAGTTTTGAAACATATTTTAAGTTTGAATAAATCAGATCAGAAATATAGCAAAAAAAGTAATTATTAATGAACAAATAATACACTATGCTCTATACTTGACAGGCACATGGCAATGCCATAAGCTCATACACCTTGTGATCAGGTAAGTCCTTCAAAGGAACAGCAAACCCACAGGCTGAAAAGAATTTCCAAGGGAACCATAATTTCTTTTTAACTCCTCAGCGTTGAAACCCTCTCCAATATTCCAGAGTAATAAAAACAATTTCAAGATGGCAGACATAATGAATGTCTGACTGCCACAAATTTATTTAGGACCACCTAGGTATCACAAGAAGTCTTTGGTAAAAAGCAATGTTGATATGACCATCCTTCCACTATGAGTAGTGACATCAATATCTTTTAATAAGGTCACTATGGTGGAATACTGAATGTCAGATTGACATTATTTTTATCTAGGACTTCACAGAAAGTTACCTGGTAAAAACCGAATACTGATATGGCTATCCATTAAGGAGAAACTGTGATGATTTTCAAGATGGCTGTCAAGGTTGCTATATTTTAAATCAGTGTGATACTATTTTCATTTAGTACCATCATAAAATGTCTTCTGGTGAAAATCCATTCTGAACTGAAAATAACAAGATTTTCAAGATGGCATCAAGATGGAGGTCAGATCAGCACCATTTTCATTTATGACAATCTCCATATTAATATGACTCACTATTTAGGAGATAACTTTTCAAGCAGGCTACCAAATTGGTTGTCACAGTGACAAATTTACCCATTACAGCATTAGAGACATCACAAAGTTTTTAGGTGAAAATCACATGCTGATATACGATTCATTCAAGAGAAACACCCAGTCACATTATCCCCACACTAGGCCTAACACTAACCTCTTAATGCTGAGCGCAAAGCAAGGCAGCTGTTAGTAATATTTTTGTAAGTCTTTGGTATGACTCAACCGGGGATCCAACCCATGACCTCTCATATCTGAGGTGGACACTCTAACCACTAGGCCACCAGAGTGGTTCAATTAATACCAGTAAATTATATTCTAATAGATCACTAATTTTATAGTAGAAAATGGTGGTTAGCCTGCAAAAATTTTAAACATGATGAAATTCATAATGTTTAATATAAGTCATACAGCTGGTTAAATTTTCTGTATAAAAATTTTAATTACACTATAATAATATGACATATTATTAAGTAATTAAAATGTTAATACCATATTTTGCAGCCTGTAAGGTGAAGTGTTGAACAAGTTGA